>JAPXVT010000006.1:22553877-22563954 GCA_029823135.1 Acanthurus reversus | reverse complement strand
ATATATGTATATATAAATATAATTTTAATCTAAGTGTCAAGTATGGATTTAAAGCCAATAGGCAATTAGCTTAGCTTAGCATATAGACTGGAAACCGGCTCTGTCCAAAGTCAAGTCTCTGCTGGTTGCCTGGCAACCTCACAGTAACAACAATACTCCAGGAATTACTGATCAAACAAATAACAATAATGTGTTCATAAATTAGCTTTCAAGGTGCTGGTAGGCAGATTTTGTTACCCTTGGACAAAGTCAGACTAGCTGTTTACCCCTTGCTTCAAAGCTTGGCTAAGCTAAGCTGAGCTAAGCTAAGCTAACTGCCGCTGTTTTCCAAAAATGCTCAACAATTCCTGGTGCTCAAAACGCCTAAAAACATTTAGAGCGTTTTCAAGAGAAACAGCATGAACAATGCTATGAAAGAAGTTGTAGGCTGTAAAACCAAAGCTGGAGCTAAAAGATGCTTTAAAGTAGATGTAGGAAGAACCACAGAGATGGGTGTCGATCCTCTGTGGGTTCATCACTTGCATGACATGAATATACAGAATGTGGAATGAATTTATATATGGTTAAAGACATGCTACTAAATCAATGGAGGACTAGACTGAGATTTTTTTTTTTTAATCAGCCTTTTTTACATAAACCTCTCAAATTCTAATTTCAAATGCCATAAATTGACATCTGGCCATTCATCGGTCTCATCAGAGTGGAGCTTACATAAAGAATATTTTCATCTGTGCCAAGCAAGTTTCCTATTAAATGAGAATTGACAGCCTCAGTTTGAAAAGAAGTATTTGCTTTATTCTTTCCATATTAATGTAAAAGCATCCTGCCAGCTCTTGTCTTTTTCATCTCAGTCTTGGATATTTTTGTTTTTGCTTTGCTTGAAGGTTTGTTTGTTTGGTACCAGCTGCTGAAGGAAGCCAGATGTGTAACAGCAGTGAAGCAGAAAGAGAACTTGATTTACAGGTAGACACACACACACACACACACACACACACAGCCTTGTTTGTAGCACTCTACTGCACTGTCTGTATCCAATGTGGCTTCAAGGCTGCAGCTCCTTCCCCCACTCAACATCCATTGTGAGTCAAGACATTAACTAAAACACTCCGAAGAACCTCTCCCAACCCCCCAGCTGTGGCGTAATATAATTTGTGCACTGAAGGTTGTGTGGGTTCAGCTGATTATGTTAGCATTGCTGTGACGACAGTCAGCTCCTGTCAGCTCTTTAACAAGAAGGGAAAGACGAGCTTTAGGCAGCTGCAGACGGCGGTATAAATTGGCTCGAAAGAGGGGAAACAGGAGTTGATTATCATTGATTCTGCTCTGTAACAAATATCACATATAAATAATAGGATAAATTGTTTATATTGTCCCAGGGGAGGATTTGTTTTCAACTTAGACCTTAGATTTAATGATCGGCTGTCAGAGGAGAGAAGCTTCGTTCATTTCTATCCCACAACATCTTGCTCATTAAACTGATTTATTGTGAAGTAGTAAAGCAGGTAAAACACTGAGCATATTCAGGAAACATTTGCTAAATATACTTTACAGGAAACTTAAATATAGCTTCACATATCTTAAGGTTTGATACAATCTCCATCTCTTCTCCTGTCCTCTCCCTCGGGCCTATTAAGGCCTAATTGGAGCCAAGCTACTTACCACTGATGGGATCAATAGGAGAACCAACAGTGGACACACACCATTTTCATTACTTACCGCAGTTCAATACATAGACAGCCACTGTGGAGATAGATGAGTGCAGTAATACAGTAGGAAAGGACGCAGAATCCGTCAAAAGAAAGAGGCCCTGCTGAATTACATTTATGGATAAGCGAAGTGATGGTCTTTTTTCATAAATGATATCGCTAAATAACTAAAATGACATTTCACTTTATGTGCAATGCTGTGCATTAAAATAATTGATTGTATACAGGGAATTCACGTTGCGGCACAATTGAAAATTTAAGATTAAAGAATCGATGGTAAAGCCGACAAATTTGCAGGTGTACTAGCACAAATGTGTGTGAGCACATACAGTATTACACACACACACACACACACAGACTGCAGCTCCCATGGGATGTGTTGTAAGGTGAGGTGGTCTTTTCTTGTGGTGTTGCATCGATAGGAAATCAATGTGTGCAGTGTTTTAGTCCAATGTGCACGAGCACACTGTCAATCATATCAAGTCATGAAATATGCTTCTGTTTCTGTCTCTGGAATGAAGATGAGGCTTGAGAACCATTTTTTGTTTGTATTCAGGAGAAAAAAAAATTTGCAAACAGATTAGAGAGAACGATTGACTCAGGCTCACAAATGAAAATATCTAAAAAAAAATCTTAATTCTTTACTGGATGGAATGATGACAGATGGAGGCTATGATAATAAATAAAATCAAGTAACCCTACTAAGTGTTAATAATTCATTTTATTTAACAATGAAATAAAACATAAAAACAAAATGGATGTCAATAATAGGGTGACCAGATGAGAATGTGTGAACTTCAGGACAGGGGGGTTGGGGGTGGACATGGTCACACTGGCAATAGAGTTGCTAATTGACGCCCTCTACATTCAGTTCATGGGACCTTAATTTGGAAAAAATATGAACAGTAGTGGACAGAAAAAGAAAAATTGTTTTTTACTCCTGTTTAAATTACACCGCCAATCTCAAATATGATGTTTGTCATTTAAAAGATAATTTTGCAGTTCAAGAAAGTCGCAGTTTATCACACAACTGCTGAAGTATAAGACTGAAAATACGTATTTGAAAAAAAAATGACACATTCGACCTTAACGATTTCTTACAGAACCAACTAACTCTCTGTTTGCTTAGCTGCAGCTCTCAACATACCCCTGCTTGTCATGATTTTTACCTCTTTTAATCAACTTTTCCTTGTTCTGATGGAATAAAAGAAACTGTGCTAAAGTTACAGCCATGTTAGCGCTGGTTGTGCAAGACGAGAGCTGTAGTTCACTGAGTGGTTTCACAAAAACAAAGTTGTACTGAAATATTACTTCTGATTCCTTATTAACCCAACCCTGCAGTCTGATATATCCTCCATAATGCTGCTTATCCAAGTAAGTGAATCAATAAGCACATGAATCAGCATCACAGTGATGTTTGCAAATTTGGTCTGATGGGTGACTGGATCCTGTTGCTCCTGCAATATTTCACTTCAAGAGATGTTTTTCTCAACCACTAAAGACCAGGTACAGATGTAGCATGAGAGTGACTACAACAAAGGATGTAGTACGTCAATATGACTAGAGGTAACTCATTTATAGCCCCGTGATATTTTCCATGTCTTCTTACCCAACCTGACACTGTACTTGTTCAAAGGTATTGTCCAGAGTACATCCAGATCACAGGCTTAATTTCATTACACTCTTGAAAGAGGTACACACATAGCCTGCTGTTGTACACATAATTTATCAATCTAATGAGTCTGATAAGGATGTTTACAATACTTTGACATGAGCCTGATATTTGAAATTTTTACAGATCAGAAAAAATTGAGATAAACTACAAAAGGAAAAAGTTAAAAAGTAGACTATGTATTTTTATTACAAAATAAGTGATGTGGTAGGTTGGACCACAAAGGATAGCTTTTAACTGTCAGGAAAAGATCTCCTCTCCCATTTTCTCTTCGAGTGTATTTGTTGTGACTAACTGTCTCGTATGAAAGCCACTTGAGGCTGAAAGCAGACTGCTAATGACACAGATCTGAGCTCTTTTGAAACCCAGTGGAATAAAGAAAAAACTTTTCTCTCCCAGGACATTAATCACTGAAATGACAGAACATGATGTTGTGAGAATCTCATTATCTTTACTCAAAGACTGCAGCACAGTCTTTCACAGCCCAGGTGTAATAAAAATCAAATGTCGTCATGTGAGCAGTAGGAAGAAAGGGGTGGAAAACAAAAAGAAATACGGATGATAAAGCTGTCTCACAACAGCAGACCTGAAGATGACTTAGCTTAGCATAAAGTCTGGAAACAGCGTGACATAGCTAGCCAACTCTGGATGAAGGTAACAAAAACAACCTACCAGGATTTTGATCTTGTCATATTGTAATTTTAAGCAACTGTGACACAAAAACATCATACGTTTTTCTGATGGCATAACATCTGCTACTTATGTTCATGCATATATGGCAACTACTCCCCAAGTTCTCAACTTTAAATAAATTGGCAGATATTTTCAGTCCAAAACAATGATGAATTCTTGTCAAATATGTCTAATAAAAACAGTAGCTAAAGAGTTAAACAGTGTTGGTTAGATTGACGTGGGGGTAGGTTAAATAGTGAAGTCTTAATGGCCCTAAGTTAAGTTAACTCTGCAACAATGCACAGTGTTGAGTTCTTAATAAGACAATTATTTATAAAACCTGTGCTTAGAGAAAAAAATCAACAGAAGCACTGCAAAGTCGCTATTACCGGCAGTTACATCTCAAAAAACCTGTAACCCTAAAGCCCTTTTCACACCATTACACAGCTACTCCTCCAGTCATTACGATGAGGAAAGAGTGGCAGTAGGAAAGTGGTTTCGACCACGGCAGTAGGACCAACACGTGGCTGGGCACAGATTTTCCCACTGCTCAGAGTTCACCACTTTGAAATTCCGCAAAGTAATCTGTTGGCTGCCAATCAAATTTCAGGGGTCTGGCAAAATGGAAATCCGGTCTCGTTAGCTGGCGAACGTTAGCAACCACTCGCTAAAGACAAAACTTTTTTCTTCATTCATTGAACATACTTTATCAACTGCGGCCACTCTTGTCTTTCTCATCACGAGAAAAGCAACAGGATAAAAATTCAAGCATTATTTTTTAAACACTATTTATTTTGACAACATGGGACACAACACTGCAGCACAGATCAGATAGCAGGTATCGCGGATCTGACAGTAAACATGGAAGAGCTCACAATGTTGTTGTCTGAGCTGTACAACACAGTGCTACTGTCGTACAAGGAAAAGGAAGAATACTTGTAAATGGGACATTTCTACGAAATGACGCAATATGTAGAAATTGTCGGTTACTTGTGTCTTATGTGTACTACTGTCTCATTGCTATGATGTTTACCAAAGCACCTCTCCGTTAGCTATTGCCGCCTTGGACCACAGTAGCAGCAGGTTACTTTTAAAAGCGCCTGACTTTACAGGTGAATTCTCCAGCACAGAGGCGATTTCGGGGTAGTTACTGTGCAGCGGTGTGTGAAGACTTTAACACGATTGATTCAGCTGATTATAAACAAGCAATACAGTTTATTTGTATGCTTTACTTGTTAACAAATCACAACAAAATTAGCAAGTAGTAGCTTGTTTAGGCAATTTCACGAAGCTTTACTGTTCTTCGCTCCCATATTGCCTCATCATTCATGACAAAACTTCAGTAGGTTCCTGCTGTCAGTTAAACATAGTCATAGTTTTTACTCCCATGTTTATATGAACTTAACAGCTGAAATGTCATGTGATAATTAGTTATCTTTAGAAGGCAAATTTACTTTGAACAGACATTGGCTAGCTGTTTAAACTCTTACCAGTCTATGTTAAGCTAAGCTGACCGATTTCCCCAAAATTCTCAAAATATTTCTTAAAGTAAGCAACACAGAAAGAACTCAAATCAAATCAATACCGAGTCAGAAGACCTAGTTTTTTATTTTTAAAATTTTTTTAAACTAGAGTTCGTGTCTGGTTCTTTTTTTACATGAAGCATGTAAAAATTATTTTAAAACTATTTATGAAACGATATGTACTATGAATGCAATGAACATTTGAACCATGGCATTTAAAATTTGCTTGCAGTATAACAGAACAATGTGCTCACTAAGTGACACATGTCTATTTTTCCAGTCTCACTTTGTTACAGAGCTATAATATTACTGCCGTAGCTCCTGCTGTAATAAATCTTCCAATAATTTATGTTTCTGTCGACAGCATTGCCTGCATTAATAAAATGTACCCTGGGGACAGGGCGGCTGTGTGTGAGTGAGTGTGTGTATGCAATGAAAAATAAATCGACTACAAAAAGGCAGTTACACAAGCAAAAAAGCAAACACTGATGGACTTATTACGTAACATAGTGAAGATGAACGAATTACACATCAATCAGCATTTAACAGCCACCGCTGCCACTGTGACTCAGGGAAAATTGCTCCAATGGAGGACTTTATGTATTAAAGTTTTATTTATGTTACTTTTAGTTATGTTTGTTTTGACTCTCTTCCTTCCTATCTGATTGGTGTTAAAAGTTAGTGACAGGCAACAAAATTAAACACACTCTAAACTTGAATAAAATAACAATTTTGTCTGAGTTTGAACATTGTTGGAAATATTTAACATAATGCAAGTACACAACTCAACAAAATGCATTGTTTTAGGCATTTTAATGCAGAAATGTTACATATTATAGTATAGTGAGTGATAAAGGACAGAAGCAAGGACATAACTAGTGGATGGACTGGAGACCCTCAGTTCAGGCCATCCCTCATATGAGCTAAGGGTGCAACAGTAAATGTCTGGCCTTCTCACTCACTTTTCCCCCCTTCCTTTTTTCCTCCTCTGTGCCTAGAAGTAGAGCACTTAGTCTAATGTGAATAATGACGATGACTGTTTTCGAGGCCGGCCATGATCCGCAGTAAATGGGCCAAGATTTATTGCTATAAATTACATCATACCCCCTCTTTTCTCTTTAGCCAGCCTTCATTTTTTAATCTAATGTCTTACTATTTCGTAGGGGAGGGTAGTTATGTATTGCAAGTGATGCATGTGATTAAAAAAAAGTATTTTTAGGGACTTTTCATGTTCCTTTTTTAAAATTGCACATATACTTTTTACTCAATACAATGTGTGTGTATATATATATATATATATATATATATATATATATTTTTTTTTGAGCTGGTAATCTATTTTTAGTTCCACTGCGTATGCCAATTATACCTGCATTGCAACTAGTCTTCTCTAAATGAGGAAAGAGGAAAGAGTTGCCATCTGTCTGGAAGAACAAGAAGCCCCTCTTGTCCTTTGACAACAATCTGATGATGACCGGAAACCAATAACAAGGGGCAGCTTCCAGCTGCAATCCCTGATCATGGCTGGCCACACTTTTTATGCCAAAATTAAAAAAAAAAAAAAAAAGAAAAGGAAGAAGAAGAAGAAGAAGAAATCTCTTCTCTAAACCTTCACAAGCACATTGGCTTAAGTTGCTCATGTTGTTGGTGAAAATGTGGTTAGCAAAGATGGCGTTAGCTTTTAGCATTAGCTAATTCTTTAAGTGTAAGGTTATGATTGTGACACAGAGTACCACAGGGATGGTGTGTTTTTTGTAAGCATTGGCTGGTTCACTCGACAAAAAGCCAAATGATTTTTTTTTGTAAACTTTTAACCTTTGTAGTCTCATAACGCCACTTGTAAGCAACTGCTATAAAAAAAGAAAAACATGTTGTTATTTCAGTAATTGACAGTTTTGTTTTTTTTAAACATGTTTTATGTTGTTGAGCAAAACATAATTCAGCCAATCTGAAGCCAATCCCGGCTGATACTGGGTGAGGGCGGGGTACACCCTGGACAAGTCGCCAGCTCATCACAGGACTGACATATAGAGACAAACAACTCACATTCACAATTTACAATCAATTTAGAGTCACAAGTTAGCCTGCACATCTTTGGACTGTGGGAGGATTCAGGAGTACCCACAGGAAACCCACACAGACACGGAGAGAACATGCAAACTCTGCACAGAAAGGTCCAACCACAGCTGGGTATCGAACCCAGGACCCTCTTGATGTTAAGCTTTTACTTGAATCATTTTAATGAGAGTAATTGTGCTTTTATTTGAGTAAAGGGCAGACTTTCAGGACTCCACACACCGCTCTTTTTTAGTTATCAGTGCTCATTTTTCAAATAGTTATTCCTTTTGTACTACTTCAATTTCTTTTCTGTCTCTCTCAGATGAATTCACCTCACTCTGCTTAATACATAAAATATTAGATGTGTAGCAAACCAACACAACTAAATACATTACCTTAAGTATAGACAAAATGTATGGCTGAGAAGAAACAGATTTTGCACAGTTTGTGTTATTAAGTTCCCCCTCTTCTGCTCCTTCTTTCACTCAAATTAAGCTTTGCCTCTTGGCCAAAAGCCATTCCTACATTAAACCACCTCCTTCTATTATCCTGTCAGTTTAAAGTGTATGAGGCTGCCGTCTCTTGGCTCCTACTGCCCCATAAAGATGTAGCTGTGAATATCTTAAAAAATGGTCTCCTCTCTTTTTCCCATATTAGAGACAATTTATTCTGATTTCTCAGCCGGAGCTGCTGTTTCTCGGCTTCTTAACAGGAGCTTCCCGACAAGCATCAGTAAAGACCAAAAGATGGGTCCAAGGATGAGCAGCTTCTGAATCTGTGGATCATCTGTCTCCATTTATCAAACCAGCCAGTCAGTGTTTTCATGTACATGGATGTAACAGCCAAGAAAATAATTAATTAGGCTGCCTGAGGCCATAAAATCTCTATAGTCATTAAATCATACAGTCACTGTTAATTGCAAGCTAAAAGAAATTAAAATGCAGGATAATATGATATCATTAAAGAAAAGATATAACGGGTGTCAAAGAGTAGAACGTTTCATCTTTTCATGAGCACTTCCAGCTGCATCCCTGACTTTTTTCGTGTCATTTTTAGAGAGAATAAGTCATGAGCTGCGCCGCAGGGCTTAATGTATGTAACTCTGTGCATGTGTGAATTACATGCTACTAATGACGTTCAAGGTTGTTTTTAAACACAGAGGAAGCCTCAGTGAAGACAAAGCTTGAGTCGTGAAGCCTGAGGCGAGGCTGAAGGATTGAGAAAGATACACAGAGAGGGGAACGTTTGAAAATGACCTGCTGGGAGTTCAATCAGAGGATTGAGGTGATAAACACATGACGAACATTGCATATTGTGTGTTTTTCGATGGATTATGTAGAGGGCAATGATACATCAAACAGCTCCAAAGGACAAATATGATAAGTTTGAACCTAGGTACATATGCTATCATGCAAAATTTTCTTGCACTATACGAGCTGCCTTGTGCAACACAGTGTTAAACCTCTCCAGCTCACTGTGCTGGTAAGAGTCTGAGTCTAAACCTAAAAATGTTAGCAGTGGCTCAGTGGCTGCCTGTCAGAGGTTTAGCTGTTTTTAACATTTCCAATCCTGCTTATCGATTCTGGATCTTATCTAATCCTCTTTCTGACCATTTGAGCAACAAATACATCAAAAAAGGGTATTAAGAAAGCAAAAAAACTCCTGTATTTTTCGTAGATCATTCTCATCCAAATGTAAAGAAAAATAAAGAAAAATGTAAACTTATGATTGATCTTGCCAAAACACAAATTGAATGGTTGCTTTTTTTACTTCTGGTTTAACATGAATTTGTTAACAACAAATCTGAGAGAGAGAGCATAACAATGCTGTGTTTCTATACCATAGAGCTGGAAAAAAAATTGCATTATTTTTAGATCTGATTATGCAATTTATTTTAAATCCTGTGAATCATCTGCAAAAAATGGGCACGTGGGTGAATGTTTGCCACCTTTACATAATCATTAAGACAGTTAAAGCAACACTATGTAACTTTGACCACGGCCCATAGCTACGAAAAACGACACTAAACGATGCACATTGAAATGTTGCACGAACAGGAGATTTGGTCATATTTTACAGAGGAAATGTCCTCTGGTTTTCCCTCTGATGTCCTACAGCTGCTCTGGTTGTCTGCAGCCTTTTATTTTAGCAGAGCAGTCACCAACAGCTACCTGCTGGTGCAGCTGCAGCTTAGGCCTGCAGGCAGCCTACATGTTACTTCCAGGAACCTCCGTGAATCACAGAGTTAAAGCAACACTATGTTACTTGGACCGAGACCCACTGCTTCAAAAAACGAAAATTACGATGCACGTTCATACGTCACATTAAACAACAATTTGAGTAAAACCAGGTCATATTTTATGGAGATGATGTCCTACGACTGCTCTATCTTAACTCTGTGATTCACGGAGGTTCCTGAAAGCTGCATGTAGGCGTCCTGCAGACC
>JAPXVT010000006.1:22405647-22417582 GCA_029823135.1 Acanthurus reversus | reverse complement strand
TTTGTTCTCTGTAAATTGGATTGTATTGTAGTTGGTTGGGTAAATGTATAAATGTAACTTGACTGGACTTGACAGGGAAAGCGCTGAATTGCTTGTTTAAAGTTGGCCTCCTTGTCGGAATTGTCTCTCTCTGTACCGTTAACCAGTCCTACATCATGTGTCAGGATACTGGCATGTCAAGGAGGAGATGGGAGATTATGAAAGATGATGACAAATGATGGATGTAGACAGACAAATAGAAATGAGCAGCAGACAGCACTGCAAAAAGCATAAAGCTGTAGTACAGGCAGCACTGAGTCTATAGCGTAGGCCTTGAGGGGTTTTTGCTTGGTGTGGCAGGAGCACAAAGCTTTTACTAATCCAAGCCATTCATCCCTTAAGGAACCTAAATGAGCGTCCCAAGGAAAGTAAAGTGTTCTTGTAATAGATGGTCAATGTCATGGTGGTCTATTGTGTTTGCCTGGTGGGTGATAGCTACAGTGATGGGGTCAAATGAGATGAGAATAGGCAGTCCAATTCACTCCCTGTGAGTGAGGTAGAGAGTGTGGCTGTTTGTGGATGTGAAGCTGACTGACCTCTACCGCCCATGAGGCCATGAGGAGGCTGTTCTCTCTCTCTCTCTCTCTCTCTCTGGGATGCGAGGTCTGCAGCCTTTAGCACCTCTGCTACAACTCTTTATTTAGCGCCTGCTCTACTATGCTCCCCTTTACTGCTTAATAATAGATGATGGACGAGCATGATGCGATCGCCGTGTAGGCACTTTAAATGAGATGTGTGTTTTTTCTTTGCCCTGGAAAGGGAAAGTGTGTCTCCTGCTCTGGACCTGCCTGCGTGTGTGTATGTGCGATTTCTGCCCATCCATCTCCATCCCATGCCCGTGTTATACCCTCCACCTCCACTTTGGACCTCCTTTTCACCTCCTCAGCTTCCCTCCTTCTCCTCCCAGCTTGCTCCCTTTAGCTTGGTAACAGCGAGGGCATTAAACTTTCATGACTGCTGTCTTTTTCTGGCACACACTTCTTCTCTCCGTCTTTGCTCCCCTCTTCCTTCCTCCTTACCTATTTCCTTATTTCCTTCTCTCGCTAGTTTCTCCCTTCCTCATTTCCTCCTTATGTCTTGTGTCTCCCTCCTTCCATAACCCTAATCGTCCTTTATTTTCATTCTTCTCCCCTCTCCACCTTCCTTGCTTCCTTTTTTTTTTTCAACCCCCTTTTTTATGTTTACCCAGCAGTGAGGAGAGCATAACGAGGAAGTTTGGAACTCCTTTTTGGAAGTTTGACACTCCTTTATAGTTTTCAACATTGGGAAACTCAACAGAATTTCAAGAGACTGTAAATTTGAGCAAACCGTTTCCCATCTGTCCCTCACTGCTTTTGTGTCTTCTATTTGCACATTTGAAAGACTGTGCTTCTCAAATGTCTATGCATGTGTGTGTGTGTGTGTATGTGTGTGTGTTTGTGTGTGTATGTGGGAGAAAAAAAGATGCAATGAGCTGGGAAATGGGCTTAGGAAATGTATCAGTTTTTCTTTCAAACAAGTTCTTACCTGCGTAAGTCTGTGGATGGTGCTTATGAAATAATGGAAGGTCTTGTTATAATTTCTTTCCCTCTCTCTCTCTCTCTCTCTCTCTGTTCTCCTACTGTCTCTCTCTCTCTCTCTTTGTCTTTCTTAGGTTTGTTTGTTGGGTCAGTGTCAGTGCTTTGCTGCAAGTAAACCTCTTTATTAAGGTGTGTTTAGACTGAAAGTGATGAACGACACAAGATTACATATAAGTTCAGTGTAAAGATCTGATTACACGCTATGTCACTTCAGGTGACGTGAATCTTGCAATACACGTGATGCGAATCATGCGATGAGGCGTCCATCGTCTTCATCGCCTTATCGCTCAAAGTTGAAAATACTGAACTTTTAAGGCGACATCGTGTGATGCTGTGCTGCAACAGCCAATCAGTGTTGAGATTCTCCCGATGTCAGTGACATCCTGATGGCATGAATGTTGCCGTTGTCCTTTCCGAACGGACATTGAATCAGACATAGTGGTTAAAACAACTGCTGCTGTGTGTGAATACCACGGAGCTTCCACAACAAGATTTTATACACCAACGGGATTATCTTATGAACACAGACACGGTGTCGTTAAAGTCAAGCTGAGGTCAAAAATGCACTTTCAACACTTATGGACCATATCCCTGCTCCTTTTTTAGTCAAATTTAAAAATGCATCACAAAGAAGTGACAAAAAATGAATTATTTCATATTTTTAAATTAAAGTCTGCCACTTCCGTCTTTTATTTAAAACAAAATCTTTTGGGTCTTTGATGTCATCATTGACACCAGCCCTTATTGGTTGAATCATTTTTTTAATTCAGGTAAATATATCACACCAATCTGCCTGTCATTATAAATGTAACATCCAAGCAAGGTGAGTGCAGCACCCCCCGACTGGGCTGGGACAGGAGCCCAGGATCTCCATTAACAGAGGCAGGAATGGATGCCATTCAGCTAAAGGGCCAGGCCCGCTAGCGAGGGGACATGCAGCTGCTCTTAACCTGTTACATAAACCTGTAGATATTAAATAAACTAAAGCTAGTTTGGTGTTAAAATTTAACAAAGCCCTAGCAACGGTTGCGAGGAGTAACCACAACACTCGCCAACAACACTCCAATCAGATTCCTCCAACTTATGTCCCGCCCCTGCAGCCCATTCACTGGCTGTTTAATTGTCTGAATAGCGAATGTGTCACAACACGACAGAGGACGCTCTGGAAAAAGGCATTTCAGCTCGTCTTTAAAAGGTGTGGATCAGTGTTCAATGGTTGTTTTGTCTTTGTGTGTCCATTCAGATAAGATAAAAGATCTTCTGAAGCCAGGAGCAGTCAGTACCATGACAAGACTGGCTCTGGTTAATGCCATCTACTTCAAGGGAAACTGGAAAAACCGCTTGGATGTGGCAAACACCAAAGAGATGCCCTTTAAAGTCAACCAGGTGAAAACTGAGTTGAAGTTTGTCAATGCAGAGGCATGAAGTTTGTTCACAGGAAACAGTTTAACTTGGCCTCATGTGCAGTCATACAGACTTTCCTGACATGGTCTGCTCACCATTTCAGAATGAGAGCCGGCCAGTCCAGATGATGTACCAGATGAAGAAGTTGCCCTACAGCTACATTCCTGAGTTCGGTCTGCAAATCCTGGAGCTGCCATACGTGGATGAGGAGCTCAGCATGTTCATCCTGCTGCCTCAGGAGTCCACAGACGACTCTGACCCTCTGCTGAAGGTACAAAACCTACAGACGGCTACATCTATGAAGACAGTTTTTCTTTTGCATTTGGAGTTCGCTTGTAAACGAGTTATGTTTGCAATCACTGTTACTGCCAAAACAGGGTCTAAAGTGTCAAGTGCATTTCCTTAATCATAAAACATTTGCAGAGCCAATGTTTGAATAAATTACCCTGCATTGTTTAAAGGAGAGGTATTGTGCTTTTCCGTCTTTTCTCATCAATGAATGCTGTTATAATGTTGGATAGATGTGTTAAAGATGCCAAAGCGTCAAATAATGAGGTATGTGCCTTTTGGCTAAGTCTGTTTTTAAGTGCCGATTGTACCAAGAAGTGTCACCGAAAAACGTCGCCATCAAAACTGCTGTTTTCCTGTGGTACAGCGCGCCCGTCAGCGCTCCTGCTGCTGCGCGACACATTTTTCTGGAAAAGTTAGAATAATTTCAACTTTTCAGCTCAAGGCGCAGAGTTGCACAGCTCGTCAGTGTCACTTCTGGCTGAAGCAGCCAATTAAATCAAGTAGGAGGAGGGCTTTACTACTCATCACATTGTTCCTGTTTTGTTGCCGGGGTACCAGAAGCGGAAACAATAGGATATTGGTGAATAGAGAAAAGATGTTAATACTGGCTGTATTTTCGTACAGATGCACTTCCAAGGCAATTTTAGGGCGGCTGCGCTTGGTGTGACGCTTCTTGGCGTGATTGGCCCTTTAGTGTGACGCCAAGCTAAGCCTCACTCCTCTATATAATCATGCTGTTCCAAGGTTTGTAAATGTAATATCAGTGTAGACAGTGTGCCTATACACAGAGCTCATCCCTCTGTAGTTTACCAGAAGGTGACCAACCACAACAAAGTGGGTTTGGCAGGAGGAGGGCAGAGGGGAGGAGGGAGCTACACAGGCCGTGTGGTGAGAGTGCTGATAATAGGAGGCAGACAGAGGGTGAGAGACAGAGTTTCCTGCAGACCAATAGAGTTTACTGTAGGGTGATTAATGCCTAGCTGCTCTACAGGAGTCTGGGATCAAGAAATAAAGAGCTCAAGATTAGTTTAATGTTCTTTTTAAATCCATCTTTGTAGCTTTCAGTTTTCTTTCCTGGCATCGGACGGTGCAGCTTATCATGGTGTCTTACCGATACCTGAAGACATCAGCAGGAGCTGTCAAATGTTTAGAGAAAAGCCCCAGATAAAATTACATAGAGTGTAGAAGTGGGATCAAACCATCTTTCTCTCTCTCTCTCCTGCTCTGATCGAAAGCGGGGCGATTGGCAAACTCAGATCATATTGTAAAATAAGACAGTTGTAAGAATCAGGATTTTAATTATGTATTGCTTTTTTTCACCTAAAATGTTAATAGCATCATATTTTAGTTTACTTTTTTGGTGTATTATGAACTTTAGTCAACAGGAAGCCATTAATTTGGAAAATAAACAACAATTTTTGAAGTAGAGTTCCTGCTTCAGCTGCCCCAATCAGTGATAAATGAATACAGTACTGCTATAACATAGCTTTAATAAATAAATTGTGCACTATTAATTCTATAATGATTAATTTATCACTAATAATATACAGAAAAATAACTGTATAATTACCTATGGTTTTGGTTGTTCAAGTCTCCAATTATTTTTACGTTCTGCTTTGTATAACAGGAACTGCATACAAATATCATACTGTGTGAATGGTTAAATGTGCCATCACACAAACCAGTTTTAGACCTTTAAATTTAAATCCATCAAGTTACATCTGACAATGGTGCTGAAGTTCTTGCTCTATTGTTTTTATCTGTTTTTTTGTGTTTATATTCACTTTTAATCTCAAAGAGACAGCCTGATTGAATAAAAGTTTTCTGGATTTAACAATCATCCACAAGATAATGTTTTCAACCTATAAGAATAAATGCTAGAGATTTAATAAAGTGCATGTGTTTTGTTCCAGCTGCAGAATGAGCTGACACGGGAGAAACTGGACGAATGGACCAACAGGGAAAACATGGACGTCCACTCAGACGTCCTCATTCACCTGCCCAAGTTCAAGCTGGAGGAAGACTACGAGCTGAACGAGCCTCTGACCAAACTGGGCATGACAGACGTGTTCTGTGCGGGGAAGGCTGATTTGTCCGGCATGAATAGTGAAGGTGGACTCTTCCTCTCCACTGTGGCCCACAAAGCCTTTGTGGAGGTGAACGAGGAGGGGACGGAGGCGGCTGCAGCCACAGCGGGAATGGTAGCATTCTGTATGTTGAGGGAGGAGCGCTTCACAGCAGACCACCCCTTCATCTTCTTCATCAGGCACAATAAGACCAAGTCCATCCTCTTCCTCGGCAGGTTCTCGTCTCCTCAGTAGACAGAACCAGCAGAGGAAGATGTTGGGCTGTCTCAAATAAAAATATACAAAATCCTTGAAATTATGAATTTCTTTTTTGTGATGTAGCACATTTTAGAACTGCATGTTGTGTCCACCTCTGCGCTAAGATCATGATATTGATGTAGCTATTCAACAATGGAGTGTGGGTCTTTTTTCTTGAATTTATGGGTTATGATATTGGAAGGAACTCAAGTGATCAGTCTATAAAAAGAACAGATTTACTGGGTTTTAAAATGATTACAATGTTAAAATGCACATAACCAGAGTTTCAAAAGAATCGTCTTTGAAGACAGTGGGTCCAATGGAAAGTGCTCACAGCGAGGTCTGTGGATCAACCAGATCAACAGGGATTTTCTTGAAAGGCAAGTTTTACAGGCATGCAAACTTGTCGTTCTGAACTCAAAATAGGTCTTTTATATAATTTGTTGGTCTGTGAGAATAAAAAAAGAACAAAGACTGTAGAAAGTTGTCTCTCTTCTGTGAATGATATTCATTACTCCACTAAGCTGTAATAATCTCTTGTGAAACTTGAAAATCAAACATTCAGCCTAAACTTATACAGATAAAGTTCTGACTGAGCATTCCAGTCAAAACAAATGAAAACTTTTGGTGACCCCTGTGCCTCTGTGGCTGTACCTCTCCTCACCGCTGAGGGACAGCAATGGCAAACATTTTATTACTACAAATATAGGCTAAATCTGTATCACCCTGCATCAAAGCTGGATGTTGGATTTGTGGGCCAGTACTGACCAAATTAAAAACAAATTAAATGCATTTTTCAAGTATAAATAAGCAATAAATAGCTCCAGTCCTGTTAGTTATCAAAAAAAAAATTCAAACCAGGGAGTTAAAAAAAACCACACAGGCTATATTTACATCAGCTGTATAATGGAGAAAAGGCAATCTGAAATAGATTCAAAGGATAATAAAATTTCTCTCTCTCTCCATATATATATATATATATATATTATATAAGCTAGTCGATGCATGTTTTTGTTTACACACTGCACACATGCGAGTTCACAAATGTCTGTGTGTCTGCATCTCTTTCCCTGCGCTCTCTTTATCCTCTGCCCACATTTCTTGTCAGCTAATTTACCCTCTTTTTCATTCTGTCACCCACTTCTTTGCTCTTTCAATTCTCTCCTCACTCCATCATCTTCTCATGGTGTGCTTTTCATTTTCTATGTTCTCTCACCCTCTTCTGTGCCTCTGTCACTTCATCTGTCTCTGTCCTGCTCTTCTCTTGCTCGCCACATCTTTAACACCTCCCTCTCTTTCTCTCTTCCTCTCTATTTCCCTCTCAGGCTTACTCCCTCATTTCACTTCTCCTCTGTTCACTTAACCTTCCACATTGCCCTCCAGCTGCTACTTGTACTCCAGCTGCCTCTTGCTGTCTTCTCTCTCTTCTGACCCAGTCACCTACTTCAGGAAGGCACCCCGGGTTGCTTTGTGCAAGGCAGCACTGGGACAATTATGCTTTTCATCTAGAATACTGGTGGTCTGGTGAGTATGCAAATTGTTGAGGGGACCAAAGATGATACTGTCGGAAGTACTTCTCAAATATATGTGCAAGTGAAACTTCAGCAATGTGGGGAATCAGGATATTTTTCCCCCAGAGTTCTAATGTGCAGCTTGCGAGTGGTTGTTTTTTCCTCCTGTTCTCGCCTGCTGTTGATGGGCTTCAGAGTTCTTACTAGGTAGTAAAAAAAGCTCCTTCTGGTGGTTGTGAACCCCCCCGCCCCCCCAAAGCTTACAGTAAACTTGCAAGTCTGCCAGATTGCACCAGTGCCACGTTTCTGGTGGCGACGAGAACTGCAAATGCACAAATAATTTCCCCAGACTCTTTCTCTTTTTCCAAATATGAGGGGGATTTACTCCAGGCCAAGACACTCCCCTGCTGTTAATCCTTATGCTTTATAATTCTCCACACACAGAGTCTCAGTGCATGTGTGTGTGTTTAAAAGACTGATGCTTGTGCATACATCAGATGAGATTCACCGTATGAAAACAAAATATTGAAAAGGTTGTGCCTGACAGGAAATTATTACAGGCCTTCTTCGCTACTCTTGCATGTGTACAATACTGTGTGTGTGTGTTCGCCCATCATAGGTGCAACAAATCATATACCAACCTCACTGGCATAAAGCATTAACAAAAAGGACCATCTGCATTTGAATGACTACGTCTAATTTATCTATGCAAGTGTACATAATTACAGGAGACTCTTGATATTTCTCACAACACAGAAATTCACATGGCTGTCTCATTTCTGCTGATGGCGACGCTATGCTAATGCTCCCTTGCAACAAGCCCATCCCAGGTGGACGTTTCTATGAAGGCAGATGTGCAAAAGTGTTTGTATGCATGCATATCAGTGCAGTCACAAAAAAAAAATGTTTACTGTAGCACACAAGTTTTATTGTTAAGAAGATTTGCATGGTTTCTATGAGTTGAGTGAATATGCTGAGCGTACGCATGTGCAAAACCTTTTCAAAAACCGCTGTGGTTCTTACATCACTCACAACGAGACAAAAGGCATTCTTCATCAAAACAAAAGGCCTGGCTGATGAATGTGATCTCTCTTCCAGCGTCTTGTTGTAGCTGCTTATAGACAGGGCTTATGTTGTGGATTCAACAGAGAAACAGACAGATGCAGCTTTCGGAGAAGAGTTCAAAACTTTATTCCTATCCCATTACATTTATACACTCAGTAATATGTGCAAATTGTCATGACAAACTTGATCCTTTCAACACACTTTAGGCTTCAACATTTTAGCAAAACTGGATGTTTGGGCCAACCATTAGAAATTATTGCCAAACTGTGGATTGTATTGGGAGATAAGTAATTTCATAACCTCCTGTTTTGTGACCAATCTAGTTTTTCTAAAAATACAGGAAGAGAAAATAAAAAACAGGACGCCCTGTTTGGCAACTCATCTATTTTTACTAAAAATACAGGCAGTGAATGTGATCAACAGGATGTGAAAGTTAGCAAAACACACATCACACTTCTATGACTGTGACATATGACAGACGCTGATTAAATAAAAGTTTTGTTGTTTGAAGAAGCAACACAATTACAGCTAATCTTCACCTCACTTGATTTAGATAAAATGCTAAGGACACTTCCATCTACAGGTTACACAAATGCAACACTGGGTTTCACAGTGATGTGTATTTGTTGATTAGACACTGGTTATCTCTTCTTAAAGAGTGTCTGAAGAAGTTTTGCAACGTTGGATTTGCAACACAAGATTATATTAAAGCTCTTTTCAGAAGCCCATGCTACCGTAACGCGAAGAGTCCCAAGGCTCTTTATGCTAGTGATATAGCATTTTTTGCACAGCACAGGTATACAGCTCTGGGTATTAGATTTCTTCCTCATTTACTAAATTTATACTTAGAAAACAATCTCTTCATTCTTGGTTAACTGAGTATTTGGTCCAGGGACACATTCAGAAAAAATTTGTTTAGTTAATGCAAGAGCTGTCAAGAGTCGTAAGATTACTTTTCTGTTTTTAATTAAAAAATCGACTTGTTTCAAAACTTATCCCAAAATGTTTAAATTTTGCACACTATCTGAGAAAACTTGCAAAACAAATGAAATTGCTTTGAAGATGAGGCCAGACCACTTGTGGAATCGGACGTCACTTTTAGCATATTTTCTATGCAGAAGCTTATTGCATTTAACACAAAAATGAAAAATGTGTTAGGGTTTTAATTGGCTGATGTAGCCATACTTTCTGATCCTGATCTGCAAAAAAATATAAGTTATGCTCTTACAAATGTAACAATATTATACAAAACTACAAACAGTAAAACCCTACAGTATTCATTAAACTGTGTGGGCACTTATTATGCATGAGTCATCCTCCTCCATCCCCTCAGGAACAGCTAATCTTCACCTCAGTAACAAAGTCTTTGAAATTAACTCCTAGCTGAGTTGGAATAAGAAGTCAGACTGGTGAGTGAAATGCTTAAAAAGCTCAGGGAGCAAAAACGTGAAGTCCCACTCAACAGGAGCTGTATCATCAGCAGGGGTAAAAATGAAATGGAGATGCTAAAATAATTTAAACCAAGATAAAAACAGTTATTAACAAATAAACTAAGAAAAGGAGGCTATCAACAAAATTGCAATGACTGTTATTGGCCCCAACAGGCAGCCAAAAATATAAACTAACTAAAGAACTAACAAACAAGTATCTGGCACTAGTAAATGAAAAACGGGCTTCGCTTACATAAAGCTACAATGCATAACACACAAATGGCAAGGGCATCAAAACAGAGTTAGGTAACACTTGTAAAGCCTGTTATTATAATGCATATTATAACACATCATAAACACACTTAAATTGGGTTACAGGAGGTTATGCTAACCCTGCTAACAACTATGCTAATACAGCACTATAGGCGCATTGTAACACATTTTAAATATGTTCATGATGCATTAAAGATGCATGCTTTAAGTAAAGTGTTAACCAAAGTCCCACCTGCTCATCAGAAACAGACAAACAACGATGGAGGAGCCACAAAGAGCAGTTTGGTGTTTAACATCTCGCCCAAAGACACTTCCATATGTAGACTTGAGGAGCAGAGGTTCGAACCACCGACCTTCTAAAGACAACAACCTGCACCAAGTTCAAGAATAAATCTGCATACAGGATGCAGTTCTTCATGCAGAGGAATTGCTTTGGATGTACAGGAGCTCGGGTGAAGCATACAACTTTTCTGTTGCTATGAATGATCTCAGAAGAAAGAGTCAAGATCCTGTGTATCTGCTGTGAATGGGAAGCCCTAAGGGGAAATCATGTCATCCACCATCCCATGCTAAGTCAGCTATACCTTGTTACAACACTTGAGAGATTTTGTAGCCTGGTTTTGCATCTGTTTGCAGTTATCTTTGTGATACCCAGTGTTCAACTTGTGCTAGGACAGATAATAAGATAATAAAAATATCTCACTCTCACTCAGGTGCGTGTGTGCATAATGAATACATAATGAATGCCAAAGAAATATCTGATATGTTGAAAATCCTTTTGTTTTTTTTTCTTTTAGTATCATTTTAAATGCAGAACACTGACTGGTAATAGCCAAAGTAAAAGGAATCAGAAACAACTGCTGCTCAGCTGTCACAAAAAGCAAAAACTGAACATTTAAATACTCACAAATACTTTGAAAATGCAAACAAGGATCATCAGCACATGGGTCAGATTTGGCACTGTACATTTACAACCAGCTATGCCATCAATAACCTGCATAAAAAGGCTCATAAATGACCCTGATTAAACTCTTATTTCTGTCAAGGTGATCAGGCTGCTTATCACTGGCTAATGGCCAGGAATTTGCCTCCTCCCCTGAGCATTTTAAATAGATGCAGCTGGATATATTAGTGATGGAATAGCTCTTGTGTACAGCTTGGGGACCTGCCATGACTATGTGCTAAACTGGGCATCCTAATGAAATATAAAGGCTGCGTGTAACATTGAGTTACCTGTAAAGGCTTGAGCTGTCCCCAGTGACATAGAATAATGCATTTAATGTGTTTTGGCTGTATGAGAAAATGTATTTCTCCCAGACTCCCACAGCAGCACAAGGATGGAGGGAACGAGGGAAAGAAGGGAGGAGAGAATAAAGAGGAAAGAATAAACAAACACATTTGGAAAGAGGAAATAGGAGAGAGGGAAGAAGGAGGATAAGCAAGCAATAGAAAAAAGGGAAAAGAAAATAGTCAAGGGAGGACACAAGAGGGAGGCGGCAGAAAACAGAAAACACAGTGTTTGCAAATCACAAATTAAAAGCATAAGCGTTGTACACACCAAACCCAGTCCCAAAGGAAAAAACAGGCCTTTCAGCACAAAAACCTTCTACAGAAGAAGTAGGTAGCAGAAGAAAACCTCTCCTTGGTCTCCTTCCATCATTTACAACAGCATGTGAGGATGTAAAAAAGGAAACACTATCTGTACTGCCCTTTTGAGTTAACTATTGGCAACTACAACTCCGGTACTGGAATGAAGGTTTGAGATTTAAAGAGAGGAAAATTTCCTCAGGAGTCAGACTAAGTTCAGGGTTTGTGGTGTTGTGTCATGACTTTCTCTAAGTGGATGTTAGTGCTCCTGTCTTTTAAACTTGTTTACTGTCATGAGTTTAACTTATTTTGTACCTGCATTCGATAAATGTGGCTGGCAGTTACAGGAATAAAATGCTCTTTTTTTGAAACAATAAGAACAGTTTTTGGCCAATTCAAAATTTGTTAAAGCTTGATAAAGAATGAATGAAATTTGCAGTGTTAAAAATATG
>JAPXVT010000006.1:21849058-21860157 GCA_029823135.1 Acanthurus reversus | reverse complement strand
CATATAAGAAGTTCCTTTTTTTTTGCACACTAAGCCTTATAATGATTATATTTCCGATCATATTTGATGTTCTACAGCATTATTATGACAACCAGCACAGTCCTGAGAGCAGGAGCTCGTTGCTGACGTCACTGCTAGCTGAAAACAACGGAGGAGCGTGTGCACTCAGCCAGTCCGCCAAAAAATACAATAAATGCTCGTTTAAAAAGACATACCGACACAGAAACATGAAGCTAAACACGGATATATAACCCAAAAACAGCTGTTTGTTTGTTTCGTGAAACAGCTGAAAGAGCCACTTTTGGGTTATACATCCGTGTTTAGCTTTGTGTTTTAGTGCCGGTACATGATAGGACACCACTAAACATTAGGCGAGTTTCACATCTTTTTAAATGAGCATTTATTGTATTTTTTGGTGGCCTGGCTGAGCGCACATGCTCCTCTGTTGTTTTCGGCTAGCAGTGACGTCAGCAACAAGCGGCAGCTCTCAGGACTGCGCCAGTTGTCACAATAATGCTGAAAAACATTGTACATGATCATAAATATCCTTATTATAAAGCTTTATGTACAAAAAACCACAAATTTCTTCCTTAGATCAAAAGGTTAATTGGATAGAATCCACATCTTTTATAATTAACAATAAATAGAATTAAAAGATTTTTCACCGCTGTTGGACGGAGAGACTCCAAATTCATTACACAAACACACATCTAGCTGAAACAAAGCAACACTGGCATCAAAATCGAACACTATCCGTCTATTCGATGGTAAGTTATGTAGTAATTTTCACTGATATTTAGCTCCAGGGTGATCTGACCCTGAGAAAGGCTATGTGGGTTCCTTTCTGAAAGCTAAATGCTAAATGACTTTCTTCAGATCACAGTCGCACAGGATCTCCACCATTCTGCATCAACCCTAGGGACCAGCAAACATCGGTCAGGTTGATGTAGGTTTGCGTGACAAAGTCAATGAAAGATGTGTTTGCTTTAAAAAAGCCAAGCAAGTCACTGCACGAGGCAGCAGCTAAATCACTTAAGCGGGAGGGTGGGGAGTGATATAAAACATTTGACATGAGATGGACGGCAGGGCTTTGAACCAGTGGCCAAAACCATCAGCACGGGAGGATTGGAAGAAGAAGTGGAAGTAAACAAGTAAAAAGAAAATCCCCATTATTTGGAAATACTGAAACATTTCAGTCATAAAAAAATAACAATTTTGCATGATCTATCATCAGTGTTAGAAATCATTTGAAATCTCTACTTCACTGTGCTGTAAAAGTTGAACTTCTTTTGGTGCTTTTCTCTTTTCTTCCACTTCTAAAACAATAAGTAAGTAATGCAAGCAGCAACTCAGGCTTAAGAAGGCTTGAGTATATGTGTTTCTGTGTGTATGGATTTACTGCACAGTATATGTGCAATTATAATAAGCATTATGGTGCTGGCAAGTTTGAGGATTGTGTGTCTTGATAAATCCAGGAAGAATGTAAACCTGCGTCTCTCCACGACGTGCAGCAGAGCAGCTGCTTGCATTTGCAACATGCACACACACAAACACCAACACACGCACCCGCACACAAGCAAAACCCGACAGACAGACTTCCATTTGCTGTTTTAGGATCAAATTAGGGCTGCAGGAATTTCACACTGATGGTAGATAGGAGCTGGTTCACCTGCTCCAGTCTGTTCTAATGACAGATGAAAGAGCGACTTAGTGAGATTAGATCTGGCCTCACATTCTCCGCGGAAAGGCCGAAGCCTGCTCACAAAACCTACAGTAATCCAGACGATGACGGACGCGTCCATTCACCTCGTACAGTCTGAAAAAGCTCGTGTCCTCTCACCGCCTCTCTACGCCGACAAAAGATCTGATAACATCTTCTGCTCGCATATGGATGATGAAATATCAAAATATGTTCACAGTAATACACCCTGCATGCTGTGATATATGTAATGATACAGCACAGCCATTGGCCACACACACACACACACACACACACACACATGCATGCACACACGCTCTCATTACAGCCGCTCACATATGGCGTCCCAGTACCAAAGCCAGACAGAATTCATGTGTTCGTTTGAAGGCGCCACAGAAAAAAAAAAACATCTTTGCTTTTACAAACACTTCTGGCTACACACACACACACAGACACACAAACACACCCCAGGAGGATAATGACAGTCTAATACTAGAGTGTATTCTGGTAAAGCTCTTAAACACACTTTGGAGTCTGTATAAACAAAGGCAACTGCTCTCAAGCTCTCTCATCCTCTCTCACTCACACAGGCACACACACTCATAGGACGGAGGCTTGTGTGTATGGAAGATGCTGCAAAAAGGTGTTCGGTCAAAGAAAACAAATCATGAAATATTGAGCGAAGGTGCTACGTCAACATCTGACTCAGAGCGAACAACAATCAACTCAAACGCCTCGTTCTGGGTCATCACTTGCTGCTGCCTGACAGCATGTATATGTAATTACCGGACTGCTTCTCAACAATGCAGGAAAATTTATCCAATCATAGAATGTGCATTTTCATCTTAAGTGCAGCCAGTTAAAGAATAAATAAACAACCTACCTCTCACAGAATGGAGTCATGTGATTAAACTATGACCAAGTGGATTTGAGGAGCTCATTTTGAGTCTGTTTGTAGGTCAATGAGACGCCAATAAACACTTGAGAAACCATCATCTAAACATCTGTTTCGTTCTGTTTTATCTGGCTGTACCACTATAAATATGTTTTTCTCTTGTTTGCTATGTGCCTATATGGTGACCTAACCTCATGCACTTATCTATCTGTTAACACTGAGGGCCTAAAGAGCGAGCTGCGTGCTGAGGCCCCCCGACGGCTGCATGCGGGGGGCTATGGGGGCCTGTTGGTGCAGCTGTCCAACTCCAGGGTAACATAAGACCTTATTAGAGTCCATTAGACCTCTGTGAAACCAATAAGAGATTGTCAAATACAGCCAAAACATTCACACAATTCACATAGTGACAGGAAGTGAATGCAGGGTGGTAGGAAAGGGGACAAGGGTCTGCCGTCTGTCTACATAATGTCCCATTTGTGTATCTATAAATTTTGTCCTTTCAAATTTAGGGAGAAAAGTGAAATTTGTGTAATGTGGATTAAACATTACATCACTCTTTGAAAGGATAAATAGTTTATTTTCTTTTAAACTAACTAGTAGGGTTGGCATGCTAGCTATAGCAAGCTATAGCTAGCATGTAGATGTGTGATTCAGTTGAGAGCTAATCTGATGATTTTAAAGGGTGTAAACCTCAATTCCTTCATAAAAAATAAGATTCAGAAGTAAAATGTGTGGCCTGAAGTCTTACTCTAACTAGCACATTTGTACATCTCACATCTTATCCTTCATTTTATTGTCATTTGTTGCATGCGATCTCACTTCCCCCGCCTTCTGTTTACATTTTGTACATATGAAGTTTTTGTCTGACAGCTGCAACGTAGTTTCTCCTCGCATCTGGACTGTGAGACAGGCTGGTGGGCTCCACAGCCCCCCCACTAAAAAAAGCTTCCCTTTGCCCTGACAGCAGGGACTTGACCTGGGAGACTGCCTTTGATCTTTAATTAACATTGGGCACATCTCTGGAGAGGAGAGAGTTAATGAACATGGCAGCGTTTAGGATGAGATACAGTAAGGACTATGAGAGCTTAAGACAGGCAGCGTTTTCTTCAAACTTCTCCAGCCCTGTTTTAACTTTAAAGTCGTCATGGAACCACCACAGTGCAAAGGGTGTTTTTCCAAATAAATGTTGTGTCTGGCTTCTTAAGCAGGGTGCACAGCTATGCTGAGACTGAGAAAAGAGGAGACATCCAGAACAGCATGGGCCACAGAAACCAACCAGCCACAACAAGAAGGAGGTGGGGGGTTCGTGGCACAGGGAGCTGGAGCTTCTGCCTTTTTTTTTTTTCTTTTTTTTTAATATATATATCACTGGTATGATCAAACAAAAACATAGAATTATAAATCTGCATTACAACAGCAACTATATAGCACTCTTATTGTTATTTTAAGTTATGTATCAAAATGCTTAAATATTCTCTGTGCTTTTACAGATAAAATACAAAATGAAAAACACCATTAACACTGTTACTCAGCTGCTGCGCAATATGAGCAACTGTACTAATGCAAACTGTAACTGATTAAAGCTGAAACTCTAACCACAGAAACCACACTGGAAATGTAATTTTGCAGAGTTATCTAGTTATGTCTGTGTGCAACCCTCTATGAAAAAAAAAAAAAGATTTATATCGAATGAAAATAAATAAATATTCACTTTACCCTGTTACACTGAATCCTAACCAGACTAGAATACAATGCATTGCACTGAGAGACTCATAATGATGTTTGTCCTTTGAAATAAGGCCTAACGGACATATCTGTATCCGTCGATAATATTAGCCAACATAGGACTATCACAGATACATTGGTATTGCGAATTTGTCCTCTGATATGTGCCAATATAAAAAATATGGGGGTATTTTGTTTGTTTGGTTTGTTTGTTTGTTTTTAAGGCCAGAAAAAAGCTTGGACTAATGCTTTAAAACGGTTTAATAATGTAGTTTGTCCAACAGAGGGTGGTCTAGTAAGTGAAGTGTTTACTGTTCAGTGCACTGATGTTTGGAATAAAGTTTGTCAAAATGTAAGATATCCTGCCTCCATTTCATATCTTTGTCACTAGTATTTGATAACCACCTTCAGCCAATTGCCAGTTGGTTATTGGAACCAACAGCCTATATTATTTATTTGCCCATATATTGGATATCGGAATTGTCTTGCTCCCTAATATCGGTATCAGCATCGGCCCAAAAGATCCCACATTGGTGGGGCTCTACTTTGAAGCCTCAGGTTGCTTGATCAAAAAAAGGGAAACATTTACTTCATGCTTTTGGCAAAGTACTTGAGGTGAGTTAAGCTGTACAGAAAACAGATGCATCTGCTTTTAAAACCATCAAGTACTTGGTGTTTCCCAGAACAATGTCCAGTTGTCAGTTCAGTTATCTGGCAGCAGAAGCCATAAAAAATCTTTCCAATAACCACCTGGCAACAACTCAAAAAAGTCCCACTGCAAAACACGTATGATGACGACGTCGCAGACAGGCTGAAAAATTAAAAATCAAGGCAGCCAGACATACTCTCTGACTTCTGACCACCTCCAAAGACGACTTCAGGGAGTGAGACTGAGTATCTCCAGACGCCAATGTCTGCCCACTCATGACTCCACCAACACCCACAGCCGTCACCACAACTATTCCATTATTCACCATCCACTCCAGCCCACTGCTTTCTTCTGCGTTATCAGTCCCATCCTTGCTACTCTGGTTAAGATCTTCCCGTAGCTAATGATGTGTCACGGAGAAGATTGCTATTGAACCGCTGCACGCTGCATTCTGTAGCTCAAAGACCTGGAGAACACATCACACATGCACGCCTGCAACTATCCACCAACATTATGGGATTTTGGGGTTCTTTTGAAGGCATCACACATGCACAATCCACATGCACACACACACAGAGGCACACATGTGCACATAAAGGTTGGGCATCAGAAAATTAACGGCTGTGGGTTGACAGGTATGAAGTGTGACAGCGTTCTCATCTAATGCTGCACACACTTTGCAGCCTCAGCAAACTTTGCATTGTGTCACACAGCATTTTAAACAAGGACAGAGAGGAACCAGCTGTTTTAAGATGAACATTCTGAGATGGTATAGGTGAGGAAAGAGAGGCAGGGACAGAAAGAATTTTGAGAAAGTAAAAAAGTTAGAGCGCTCTTACTTTGGCAGGTGTTGCTTCTCTCCTCGTACCCCGGGTTACATAGACACTTCCCAATAGGCACAAGCCACTCCCCCTCTGTGCTGCAGTACATTCGTGGAGGCTCCTCCTCTTTGGAGTGATTGACACATGAGCCTTTGACCTCCACCAGCGACTGAGAGTCCATGGGCACCGTATCGGGGAAGGAGGCCAGATTCCTCACAGTGTAGGGGCACTTCTTGAAGTAAACCCTCACTGACACTAACGCTACACAGGCGCCCACGTCCTGGAACGCCAGGTAGAAACCCTTCTTGGTCATTGGACCCACCTCGCGCACCTCTGTGTTGAGTTTGAGGATGCGATCTCCGAGGTCCATTTGGGTGAAACTCTCATCGGCGGCAATGGTGTCGATTTTGGAGAACTGGTGCTCTCTGAAGTGGCTGCCCTGATCGTCGTCTGTCTCTAGGTAGAGGAGGTTGAAGGTCTCTTTGCAGGTGCCCAACACCAGCGGGATGGAGTTGCAGTCCCTCAGAGTGAACTTCAGCTCCACGTAGATCTTCTGGGCTGACTGGCGAGGGATCCAGTTGGTGCGGAGCCAGTTGTTCTGACTGTACTCCATCACGTTGCAGACCTGGAAGGTCCGTATGGGTGTGTAGTGCTCATCCACCCCACTGATCTCCTCCCACTGAAAAAGATGGAAAGAGGGACAGGTGGAAGAGAGAAATGGAGGGAGACGAAAAGGTGCAAGAGAACCAAACGCAGGGAGATAAAAGGGGGTATATTTTTGGGAAAAAAGAGAAAAAGAAGTGAGGCAGAGGACGGAAAGGAAAGGCAGGAGCAAGAAAGTGATGAGGGATAAGGCAGAAAGATGTGAGAACAGGAGGAAACAGAAGGAGATAGAGGTGAAAGAGGGTTTGGGGTCAAATATAGAAGAAAGAAAGAGAAAAGATATTGAAGGAAAATTGAAAAGGAAGGATTAGGAAAGAAGGAATTTGGAATCAGAGGAGGAAGAAGGAAGAGGAAAGGAGGGGAAGATAGCAGAGAGAAAAATAAAGTTATCTCCATCCTGTAAGCATTTACACATGAATTATTTAGACTAAGATTCTCTCTTGCTGAATACTAAGCATCTAATAAACACTTAAGGGTGAAAAATCACACTACCAGATCTCTTGTAAATTACCCAAATTAATTAAAAGCAAACTTACTCCCTCAGTCAAATTTTCCAGATTAGTGCACTGAGAAAATATCTCAGAGAAAAGTGTGATTTCCCATCTCGATTCTTCAACATTTCTGTGAAGCTGCTTAATTGCTGTTAAGTATGAGAAAAAATCTTATAGTGTTTTTTTCCACCCTTTTACTAACATGTTTTTTTTTCTCTCTCTACAAGTAAGGACTTTCAAGCTGCAGCCTTGGTTATTTGCATCACAGTATTACTGCTACTAAAGGAAACGTGCTGAATCTACTATGAAACAAAAGAGGCTACGTAGTATGTACAGATGTGAGTGTATACCAGGAACGTTTGTGTCTATCTTACATTTTCCCTCCACTGGGAGAAAGCAATGAAGAGGAGAGGAGAAAAAAGAAAGCGGGGTCATTCCTTTTGAATTCAACACAGCGGGCAGACTCATTGATCATGCGCTTTGGCTTCGCTGTCCAGGCAAATCAACACTGAATCAGAGCGATGATGAATGGGCAAACACCTGAAACACTGGGCTCATTGTGATTAAAATGACAGTCATTACAATGCACGGGCCTAAATGTGTAAATGGATGCTTTTCTCTGTTTTGTTTTGTTTTTTTCTCTCCGTGAAATTCAGAATGGATGTATGCCTGAGTGAGCAGTGCTTTCTTCAGAGAAAGAGAGTAAGGGAAAAGAGAAACACTTTCTGGGTAAGTGGAAACTGAATTATCGCTCCTTTCACACAAGCATTAATGGAAACATAAACCCCCACACACATATGCATTCACATAAGGCTCATGTGAAGTGTTTAAAGTCCCATAGCAGACGGACACAGCAGGTGCTTTCAGCCCGAACACAGAAATTAATGACGAGCTAAGAAAGTCTAGGTTCTCTATTACATGTTTTTTTGTGTGGCTGTGCGTGTGTGTGGGTGTTAAGTCCATCTAAGAGCGCCTGGTGTTCAAGGAGCTCTCAGGCTGAAGGATGGCCACTTTTGCTTTTCATCTTAAAAGAAAGTTAATGAAACACCCCTAAGAGAGAGAGAGAGAGAGAGAGTACCGGAAGGAGGGAGTGGGAAACAAAAGCAGAGAAAGTGGAAGAGATAGATCTGAAAAATAGCAATAGGAAGAGGGAGGGAGAGATAAAGTAAGAGGAGAATTGAGGGGAAAGATTCCATTGGTGTTTAGTCTCCCCCGTCATGCCTTCCTTGGCGTCACCTCATTCATCAGAGTGTAGTCCAAGCTCTCCATAGGTCCAACAATAACAGGGAAAAGTAGACAGAACTGAGTGGGGCTAAATATAAAGAGGTGAAGCCAAACTTAACATTTCACCTCATTTTACTAACAAGTTTAATCACTTGACTCAAAATATATGTAGAAATAATGAGGTGGTGACATGCAAAAAGGCCTGATGATAGACCCTGACACAACAGAGAGCAGAGCAAAGACACGATCCGCCCTATGATTAGTGATTATGGTGACATTATGTTTGATAAGACAGTGTACTTGAATGTAATGAAAAGGAAGAAACCTAATCTGCTTCAGCTTCACATTTTTTATCTGTCATAGTTTCAAGTCTCGCTGCCAGGATTCAAAGCTGCACAGCCAGGAATCTCACTCTGCTGAGCAGATGTGAGCCGTCGCTGCTGTTTGTTCAAAACGCTCAATGTAAATATTACCTGCTAAATATAGCCAATGCACAAATATACAGGTTTAAGTTGTGTTTAAAAAACATGAAAATGGGCTCCTTGTATCAATGAAAATACTCCAACTTTATTGAACAAAGCTGGAATGTGTGTAGAGAGGCATGTTAGTACTTTACAGCACATCTTTTGCATTACATTTATATGCTACTGACTAGAAAAGCAAATAAAGTTTGGGATAATTAAAGTGTTACAGGAATTATGTTTATCATTACCAATGTCTTGATGTTTTAAGAAAGTCTAAGTTAAGTTAAAGTGTTTGTATGCTCAGTTTTAAACGGCGGTGGGCACGGCACTGAACATGAATACTTAAGTTAATTAAAGTACATTGACTCCCAATTAAACTTTTACCTTACTTTTACTTGTAAGAAGTTACTATCCACCTTTGGTTTTACTGATTCTAGTGATTCACATTCCAGCTAGAACAGAGAGGGCCAATAAGGGGTCTTAATGTGGTGTTGTTCTACTTAACACCATATAGATCAATGTGTCTTCAGAGGTGATAATGAAAGCATCTCTGAAAAATCATCATGCACCATTAGCTGTTATGCTCCAAAGAGCCATTCAGCAGCTTGTAGGTAGAGAGGGTGCAATGCGATATTCCACTGATCAGCCACTCTTTGATATTCCCAAGGAAGTGCGTTTTAAAGACAAATTGGATTGATGATATGCTGCCTTTGTAGAAGATGTATCAATTCCAGATCATTCATTCACTTGCTGGACAGGTTTGTATTTCATTGTAAACGTGCTGCTTGTGTAAGCTGAGCATGCATCGCACGCTGGAGAAGAAGAGCAGCCGGAATATTCATGGAGGCCGTTTGGGCACGGTGATTCGAGGCTTTCAGATATTTATTTCTGAGTAGGAAGAGGTGCAGAGCAGGGAGGGATGAGGTGAAGCACTGCGAGAGAGTCGAGAGAATTTTATTACGCCGTAGTCGGCATGCATCAGGGGGGTCGCAGGTTTCTCTGTGTCTGGAAAAGTGATTCTGCATGCAGCGCGACGGGCAGGGTGCACTACTGAGAGCAGGGTGCATTGTGCTCTGAAGTAACCTTGTTGTTCTGAGCTCTCACCATGGATGTAATGCACCTCTGTCCCCCTCCCTTCACTCCCTCCCACCTCGCCCGTGGCTCCCTTTATTCCTTCAGTCTTCTCTCCTCTAACCCTTCGCTCCTTACCTCTTTCCTGTTGGGTCAGCCAGCTAACGATCTGGCCGACTAAGGATCCCAGGAGGCTCAGTTCAACTACAGTTCAGGCCGGGACTGGGTGGGAGAGAGCGAGGGAGGGAAAGAGACAGGGAGAAGGTACGTACAGTATTCATCACCCTCCTTGATAATTTGTCATGTTTGCCTTTGCAGGGTAGAAGCTGTTTTCTAACCATAATTACAGGAAAAATATTCCGACAGCACGGATGCTAATGTTTTGAAGCTGCTGATATATGTTTAGAGCCTATAGTGGGTGTTTTTAAACCAAAATATTAGCATTTTTAAAATTGCTTTGCCAAGAAAGTAAGAGCTCAACATTTTTCAATATCACACCACTTTTTCTTTTGTTATAACACTGACATTTTTACCCTTTTCATAACAAAGAGCTTTGGGCAGTTTGTGTGTGTGTGTGTGCAACCTTAAGCTAACACAAGTGGCACAATATGGTTGTAAGCTTTTATTTAACGCCATAAAAGTCAACTTTAGCACTTCAGATAAAGCATAGGTGTGATTAAAATATTGATTCCAGACATAAGTACCACTTTGAAATTTATTAGAGTACATTTCCTGACATTTTTACACATAATTTCTTATTTGCCTTTAGAATCAACAGTGAAATGATGCAGGAAGTGTGACAAGAATTGTGACATTAAAATGTATCGGCGCCGTCTTGGGAGATTTACTAAAGAATCAAGTCGGCTGCCTCCCTGTGCCTATTTCCTTGCTTGTGAATCAAACAGCGTGTATTTTCCTATCCGACTGTCTGAACAAAAACAAAACATTCCTCTGGTAAAAAACCAATGTGGTCTATAAATCACTCACAGGCAGAAGAGATACTATGTAAGGTGTTTGGAGATGATAGTTGGCTAGTGGGAGCAGCAAAGCGTGAACTTGGGTTCTGCGAGTGTTGTGGAGTCGTGACACTCCTGTCCTCGGCCACCTCAGCGTATGCGAATAGGTGCGTCTGTTTGTGTGTCTGTTTGGGGTGTGGGGAGCAGCGTGGCAGGTGGCAGGCTGCCTGTTTCAGGTGAGGAAAATGTTACCTCCAGCTTGCACCTTGGGCATTGGTGTGTGTGTGTATGTGCGTGTGTGAGTGGTGTGTTTGTGTGTAAATTCAAAGCACACTGACTTTGCCCGGTTTCATGCCACAGGGTTCTGACAGCCACAGTTATTTTGTATCAAATGCATAATAAAAAATCCACAAGCACATCACATGACCTTTTGTATGTCTC
>JAPXVT010000006.1:21664755-21675325 GCA_029823135.1 Acanthurus reversus | reverse complement strand
ACCCAAACCCTTTCCCGAACCCTAACTTTAACCTAACCTCAAGTCATACCTTACCCATAAACTTATATCTTCTCACTCACGTTAAAGCTGTGTGGTCCAAGATATTGTCCTCATCAAGATTGTTCGACCCCACAGTGTGGGTGAAAATCCAGGTTTCGGACCCCACATATGTAGAATAACAAACAAACAAGCAAACACACACACACACACACACACACACACACAAACCACATTTAAGTCCTAAAATATATGCCGTGAAAGAATGCACTACCATGATTGACCAGCCCAACACAAAAGTGAATGAGGGCAATTCGCCCCCTGTTGCAAAGAATATTTCTATGAAATGGATGAAAAGGTTTTAGTAGTTGAACAATGAAACGGACAAATACTGGTGTTTATGCATTTTCTAACTGGTGTAATTTCCACTGAATTAAACTCCTGGGAAAAAGTCATTTTTTTAAGAAAAACTTCTAGCTAATGCCAAAACCCCACTTTGCAACCTGCTGTTATTGTAATCCAATTTTGTTTAGAGCCTGTGATGCCAAAAGGGGTTTATTTTTGCTGCAACTTACAGGCAGCTGAATTGGAACATGATGTATAGTATATTATGTACACTGCGATTGAGTCAAGCAGAAACAGGCGCCAGAACAGCTGAAAACAAGGGCAAGGCAGCACAGAGGGCAAATTCCTCCACAGTTGGCTGTTCCATGGCTCAGGGCTCAGACAAACATCTGTTGAATGTATAAAGATCTCAAACTGAGCCAATTACCGGAGAGAAAGACTGCCTCTGGTCAGCCTGTCCTCAGCCCATATCTGGTCAGCTGTTGATGACTGCTGCATGCTTCCATCTTCCTCCCTCTTGCAGGCGCGATTGGCTGAGTCTGGTCCAAGGACGGGGATGTGGAGAGCTGCAACGGCAATAAAAAGGCAACTGACTGACTCATGTTGTTTTTAAAGGAATTCATGCTGGAGTGGGTGTGAGGAGGTGGACCTCTTTCTGTGTGTGTGTGTGTGTATGTGTGCATGTGTGTGTGTTGAATCTCTGGCAGCTATTTAACATCAATATATTCATATTCAGATATAAGCTTCCAACCACTGGGGTGTTTTAAGACTCTTCTCATCTGTCTGTATAGGTGGCTTGATCTGGAAGGAGGAGGCAATTATTTCTGATTGGATACAGATAAAAGGCTTTGCTAAATGGGTGTGAGCCAGGTCTGTTCTGCACTGTAGCTAATGGTTCAGTGGCATCAACACTGGATTAAAATGATGGCAGTCCTGATGCAGGACTTTGTCAGAAATGTCAGAAATGTTAGCCCTGAAGAGATGCAATGTAGTGAAATGTCAGGCGTGTGTCGAGTTCGTTTTGACTAAAAAGTCATGAAGTCAAGGCACAGGCTTGTTTGAGGGCTTGAACGTGATACTCAGGCATGATGGCCACTGCTGCCTGTTTTGCTGGTGCAGCACTCATGAGATTTGCATATATTAAAACAAACAAACGAAAAACTATTATATATTTTTTTGTTTAATTAATTATCATTATGTGCCAAAACATGATGTAGCGCCAACATTATTCAAACAAACAAGCAAATGAAAAAAACCCTATTTCGAAATGCTTAGTCTCAGCACTGATATGAACATATTCATGGTGTTTTAAACCATGGTCTTGGTGAATACGCAATTCTAATTTGCTAACTTTTTGTGTCCTATTTGGAAAAAATGCCATAATACCCATAAACAGCTATTTGTAAGTGATGTGGTCTGAGAGTACAGTGAGATCTCCGTGTTTTCCTGTGCCTCCGTATTCAGGATTGGTAAAAATCCTATTGCTCCCATTCTATTTGCCCAATTAGTGACACCCTCTGTACTCTCTGTCCCAACTGGCTGGTCTACGCTGTGCTTCTTGGCGACAGTTGACGTCGGCACGAGCCGATTAGCTGTTCGTGCCTTACGCTCTGACTTACTTCTGCCAACAACAGTGTTTGCAAGCGACACCGTCAGTCGGCTCAAGCTCGAGCTGAGACGGACCAGCTTCAAAGAGAGAGCAACAATAAACAAAATGCGAGCCGGCCATAGCTGAGTTGCTTCCCATTGAGTCTCATGATATACAGCTAACGTACGCTTGTTAGCAGAGGTTACCTACTGCAGTTAAAAAAAAAAAGAAAAAGAAAGAAAATCTTATTTCCAACACCGAGTGCAATATCCTCTCAGCACCACAAGATGCTGCTCGTAACACACAAGCATCAAGAAGTAGCCTACACTCAGGGTTGTAATAGTAAAAAAAAAAAAAAAAAAGTGGTTAAAGTGTATGCTGGCTAAACTTCTGATGTTAAGAAATGGTTATTTCATTAAAAGGTCCTGTGTTTGATTTGAAAAAGGTTAATAACAAGTTTATGTGTGTTTAGCCACTATAGCCATGTTTCACTGTCCATCTGAGCTTTGTTCTATCCAGGGCCGGTGTGTCCACAAAGGCAATCTAGGCAGAGGCCTTGAGTGCCACTTTGGCAAGAGTGGCGAAGTGTGGACTAATGATAGTGTTGGCCAATACGCTAAAATTTTCCAACCAGCCACCGTCAGCCCATGAACTGATAACTGCTGATGTATCCACGCAGGTTTGAGACAGCATGTGCAGTGGGTAGTCAGCACTGTTTCTACACTGAAAGATCCACTGAGTGTTCAATCATGTACAGCTGTTTTTTTTCTTACTAGACAAATGCCTTATCCCTGCGCTCCTCGGCGCACAGGGATGAAGTGGATTTCTGCCTGAAAAATATGGATATGAAATGCTACTTGTCGCATTTTCCGTGGTTTTCGGAGTCCCGTATAGATTAAACTGACTCTCAGCTCTACAGCGCCGGTGCCAGAGCGGCGCTGCTCGTCAAGGTGCTCAGGGAATTTGCACACAGAGCTCCACTCCACAGGCGGTCTGTCGGCTTTTCTTTGCGCTGGTCAGTTCTGCTCCTCCCAGACTTCTTTCTAATTAAAGCTGGAAAACCACAGACTCTGCCCATTCCTGTTTTGTCAGCATATGTTGTGTATTGCACATACTTTTAACAGCCTTCTGTTGATACTTTGAGCACATGCTGCACTAGACGATTTGCTTTATGTGTATGGCATTTTTATGTTTGTAAGCGGGAAAATGCCCTCCTAGAGGTCCATAATCAGAATGAGCTTCACGGAGTGAGACTATGTGAATTCGTTCATTCGTGAAGACACACACCTGCACAAGAGAACAAAATTAGTTCATATGCAAGTTTGTAGTAAATTTTCATTATAAGGCAAATTTAACAACTGCCTCTTTTGTTGTTGATGATGTCTGTACAGCACTTAAATATCTTAGTAAAATCTCTTAGAAACATTGAAATGATTGTGTTGACATCTGCTGCTGATATGTGCATAGGACTCTAAGGAATTTGGCTGACATGTTGATATTTGTCTTGTGCAACTTTCAGGTTACAAATTGTTTAACACTTTGGTCTCTGACTAGCTCTATCAAAAAGTAGGGGATGGATATCTATTATTTCTGTTCTGCCTGTTCAAGGACCTAAACGTAAGGTTTCTTCGGATCTTTCCACAGGTGACAAAAAATCATTTCACTGAGTACATTCCTACTTCCCCAAAAATAAACCTCTTCAATCTTGGACATACCCTAAACCTGCCTATTGCATGCTCAGGCTGAAAAGTCGAATTACAGGAAGAAATCTTGTGATACTGCAATGAAACTCGCTGGGTAGCATTTTCTGGTTGCCTGTGGTTTGAGGTGCTGACCATAAACCCCAACCTGTTCACATCCTGCCAAGGACCTTTGCTGAATGTTGATCTCCATCTTTCATCCATTAATTTTATGTCATCCTCAAATGTCTTCTATCCATCAAGGGCATTAAGTGCTCCTGAGAATGTAATGTCAGATCAAGATTAAAGGTACAGTCTTTTTTTTAAAAACCCTTGACACCTAAGACTGTTGTTTGAATTGCATTTAATATCTAGCTCTCTAGCTCGAGCTTACTTTTACTTAGTTTTGTGCTAAAATGTAAACAGACAAGCGACAGTCTGAAGGTTCATTTTGAAAAGCAATGGCAGAGAAAGTACAGCATATTGTCATTTAGTTTCAAGAACCAATTGGAAAGAACTACTGTGGTTTTAATGATCCCTTCTCTTGTCTTGTGCCACGGACTAAACTTTTTCCCTGAGGCTTTTATCATCTTTTTTACCATAAAATGTAATGATTATTTAGGCCTTCAGGGGCGGCTATTTGATTTTCTGTGTCGCATCTTGATAGAACCTTTAAGAGGCATTAATATTTAACTATTAATCCCACTGTGACAGCACATAAAAATTAACTCCAGTAAAGGACCATAAAGGACAACTCGGGTGTTACTATATCTCACTGTAGTGCTATTTAAAGGTGTTAAAGGATAAGATGGGTTGTAAATGAACCTGCATGCGGCCACCTGGACTGGGTGTTTCATTAATGGCTTGGTGTTTTCTCTCCCACTTAAATGTTGTGATATGCAGCAGCAGTAGTGTTTTTCTTCAAAGTCGCCCGGCAGACCTCCTGGTGGCTTCCCTTGATGCTTCGCTCCATTTCAGTCTCTACGGGCTACTCCATTATTGTGACAGCACAAATCTATGCCCCCATGAGGATCCGTGGCCTCACTCTGATTCTCATATGACAATTTTATGCTTCAAAGAATGTTAAAATGTTAAAAAAAATCTATTCATCTCTGCTAACATGAATGGTGTGCTTGCATCCATTTGAAGTACATGACCTGGAGTAAGGTGCTTTTGTGGCTTGTCTTTTCTGTACGTGAGAGCTTTGCAAGGCGGCTCCAAGAACATGAACTAAGATGGAGAGGAGCAGAGGAGCTTTGAATGCGAGGGGTTTCAACACATGGCTGTAATAACATTCAATGCACACAGCCATTTAAACTTTTGGAACCACCTGTTAGACCAATGTTATACTTCTTTCTTAACATTTTTGAAACCCGTCTTTCTTTGGTCCTCTACAGCCTCCTTAGTAGTTGGATTGAATAGATTTAAATTGTGATTTTACCGTCCACAGTATTCTCAGCTGATATTCTGTGATCCAGTACCAATCGGCCTTACCTAAAACCAACTTTCTATTTCTGTGCTGGAATTTTAAAAATGGCTTTGCTGAAGGAACACACCTTTTAATTCCAGCTTAGAGGCATTATTGTGCATTTGACATGAAACAGAAGCCTCTTCCTATTTAAATCTGCACAGATTTTGATGCTAAGCTTCCAGTGTCTTTCATCAATGACTAGTGAGTCCTTATATTCTTATTCAGTGTTGCTCTGATGTATCTTTGTCTCTCTCTGCCCTTTTAATTGTCAGTCTGCTGAACCACTGCATACTTTTCCTCCATGTACAAAACATTGCTATTTTGCAACCCTTCACACAAAAACAGCATCACTTTGTAAAGAGGACTTTCTTCAACAGAGGAACATTAAAGACCATTCAAAAACACAGAGTAGTATGCATGGAAAGCCAAAGGCCAATCTTGCTTTTGTGGCAGAGGATTTCTATTTTTTGAATGATAGTGTACATATCAGTGTACATGCATGCTGAATGAAGGAACCAGTATAGCCTACTTTCCTATAAGCAAGGGCGTAACTTTGGGTTCAACATCGGGGGGGTTAAGCTCTCCACCCATGCAGGGGGATCTGGGGACAGCTGTCACACCCACTGCTCCTTTGCACCATTTTAGATCCATGTAAAAAACAGTCTCAAAACTTTCTTTCTCTGAGGAACCACAGAAAAAGTCCGACACTTCCATGGACAGCTCATAACTTACATGTCATTAAGCGTGCTCAACAGAGTTTGCTTGCCACAGCATTTGAAACCTTTGACCTCATTACCTGGTCACCTCCTCTCTTCATGGTGTACGCCCACTGTCGTGCAGTTTACAGATGCTGTGTGAGGTAATGCCAGAGGATGAGTTGGGAGCAACCAAGTCTCACATGGGCGGAGGCTGGGTGGTTTGGAAGAATGTTTTCTTTGCTTGCTAATTACATTGAATCAAGAAAACCAACCACTTCACTGTGTTTTATAACAGTTCATCTTTTTCATTTATCATTATGATATTCGGGGGGCTATCCTGGCCGCTTTTGATTATTGAGGGGGTTATGACCTCCTGATCCCCCCATAATTTTCACCTGTAGCTGCAGATATCACTTTATGCTGTTAATATGTTCTGTAATTATGGCATTTGTTTGTATGGATTTGCATCGCATAGTGGGCGTAATCATTTACTAGATATCTCAACTATTTCTGCCTCCTTCCTTCAGGTGTATACGTCTCGGCAGACATACAGTGACACATCATACAGCTCTGGGAAACTAGATATCATAATTATTCATTTCTCTTTAGTTGTGGAGGATCAGGAAGACTTTATGTTTGCTGGAAACTTTTCTCTCTGTGAGAAGACCTTCACATTCCAATCTGCAGTTGGCTGCTGCTTCGGCATTGCTGCTGATAATTTGCATAGATTTGAGCTCTGATCAACTTCAGATCAACACCTGTGGTCATTCAGGTCGCTGCCCTCACGCTGCTCACTGCCACCTAGGTGGTAGATGCCCCAATGAATGGCAGCCGATTGCCCTTGACGACTCATGAAGCTTTTGGTGTGAGCCCATGAGTTGGAGTATGATGCCTTTCTTTTGAGAGAAATAAATCTGTCTCCGGTCATTGATTGCTGTTTCAGCGCAGAAGGCACTTGCTTTTCTTCTCCGAACTCTGGTGTCATTAACAAATCTAGCTATTTTTTTAGAGCAGGTAGGTGCAAGTAGAAGTGCCAAGGGAGCCACGTTATATGATTGGGAAGAACATGGAGGAGTCCCATGTGAGACAGTCATTGATTTCACTGTCTTTCTCTGTCTGTCTTTGTTGTTCAGGGCCTTCAGGGCAGCCGTCTGGTATCCCACAACAAACACACTATGGGGGTGAGCAATCCACATGCCAGTCCACAGGGTGCTTTATCAATCAATATGACCTTCTGCAAGAGCACTGATTCTTCCCTTTCGTCTTTCCCCTACCCTCCAGCGTCTTTAACAGCCTACACTGCCCACTCGGTAACGTAGGCTTTTAGCACCCACAGAGCTGGGGCAATCTGTGCTCATTTTCCGGGTGTCCTTTAAAAAGCATGGCAGAGGCTTAACTTAATGATGTGAAGGTTCCTCGGCTTGTCTGCAGCGTTCAGCACAGTCAGGAGTAGAGTATATAATCGTAACCCGCTGGCATGACATTGAATTGTTGAGTTGTTCCCTCCTTGGTGTACTATTAAAATCAATCCTAGAAAATCTCCGGAAGAGGGTGAAATAAGAAATGGATTTAATAAACGGCTACAGCCGTCTTGGGATTTGGAGTCCGGAATGTTTTCATTTTCCCCGGCTGAGAAATTGGTTCGCTAATTGGGTTACGTGGGCTCAGCGAGGAAGTTGTCAAGCTTCAGAGGTTTTTATTTGTGCCTGGCTGTCAAATCACAGCCCAAGGCAGTGACCCTCTGGGTGACGCCCCCAAGAGGCCCTTTAAGGTACAGCTGTCTGATGAGTCAGTCTAGGAGCCCCGCTTTCCCAGCAGATCCAAGGTTTTGAGGTGATAGGGTGACAGAAGGCGAAAGGCCACACAGCTTGGTATTATTGGAGGGTTTTACTGCTCCTCAGCTGGCGTTACTGACTGCTAAGACGAAGTAGCCACATTTGGTACGTCACTCTCAACTTTAAAGGACAAAAACCACAAGCTAATGACAGTGCAGTGGATGATGCAACCTGTGGACATCCATACAGAAAAACACCTGCATGCAGCCACAGAGTTTGGGTTTAAAAATCTGATTTTCTGCCACTGACCTGCTGTACTTCAGCTGATCATTCTGGGGACAGTGTTTGCATATGATCTTAAAATACTCACTGATTTTTTTTTTTTTTCAAGTCTGTAGCACTGCTATAGTTATGAGGCCATCTTGCAAGCCCAGATGTGGAGATTTTACCAGATGTGGTCCACCTGCTGGGATGAGGACACTGACTGATGACCAGCAGATCAGAAAAAAACTTTTTTCTTGTTCCATTTGACAGAGAGAGACGGGTCGAGGTAGAGAGAGCAGACACAGCTCACAGCTGCTAATGACGTGCAAACAGACACTGATGACATGGAGGATGTGTTTGCATGTGTGCATGTGATCACTGGAAACTTGCTGCATGAAGCCAATGACCACAACATGCATATGTGCATAATGACTGACTTGCACAAACTCAAAGATATAATGCACAATAACTTATCAATCAAGTTTAAGTAATTGAAAAATATAATATGGAATAATATTCAACATGATGAGACATTTTCTCATCCAGCCAAATGTAGTTATTCTCCTTTATTTTGAATCATAATGCAATAATATTTTGGTGTTGCCCAATGAGAAGAACAAAATGAGACAAAGAAATTAGTTTAAAGTATGTTGGCTTTTTCATACCATACAGAAAATGAAGGGTTGTGTCCATACAAATATACATTCATGCCTGCCCATGCATGTATGTGGGCATGAGGCTTTGTGTGTGTGTGTGTTTGTGGTTGTGTGTGCCTGACTAAAAGCAGCTACGGTGGTGGTGGCTTCCTGGGGAATTGAAATTAATGAGTGTAATCAGAAGCAAACAGCGAGCCAGGCAAGGGCAATTAATACAAGCAAGGCGAGCGGAGCTGCGGGTTTGCTCGGCCAGGCATGGCTGGAGCCGAAGAGATGGAGGATTAAGATGCAACCACAGACAAACTCCACAGCTTTTCCGCACACAGCAGATGTCCGCGGAGGGGAGGCGCTGGGAGCCTGGCATCGACACACATCCGCCAACCGGCCACTCGCTCAGCCCGGCCCAATACTAGCTGACAACCTTCTGGCAGCATTCTGATAACACCATCCTCTCTGTTTAGTTCAAGAGCCAGGGGAAGGCCCTCGCTGGGGCCCTTGCGTTGCATACGAAAGGGACTCAGTGCAAAGCAGCACAGTGGAGCTACTATGTGTGAGAGAGACAGAGGGACAAAAAGAGATTAAGAGAATAGGAAAGAGGCATTGTGTGCAGGCTTAACTCAAGTACATCTCAATGTGAGGGACATTTTTGGTAACTTGTGTTCCCTCCATGTTTTTCTAATTGAAACATCCTCGGCCTGCATACATTCCTTTACGCATACATATTTGCTTCAGAATAAACAAACACATCGGACGCAGCTGCAGAACGGCTCTGCTTGTTGTTTTCTAATTGACGCTAAACGAGAGCGTCACTGCCTGGGATCTTTTCACTCAGCCCTCGCTTTGTTGTCTTGAATGGCGTTCGTTCCCTCGGCGGTCTCGCATTTCCACTGTTTATGTGAGATAATGATGCATGTGTAAGGATACACCGCCAGGCCAAAATAAGCGGCTGATATGAACTGTGACGGCTGCCTCATTGGTCCAAACCAATTTGTATTGAAACGGAGCAATGATGTCAACTCAGACATCAGGGATTGTATTGAAAAGAGATGCTGTAAGGGCAATCTGTGATGCAAGCAAGAAATAAAGGACTCAAGTGCACACTCCCGACAAGGGCTTAAAGGTCATGTAAGGTCAAACAAATATAAGGACAAACCTGCTTCTAGATGCCACAATGTGGTTGAACTCATTCGTCTTTGTTTAATGTCTATAAAATGTAAATGTTATAGCGCTGTTTGCATCTTGAGTTTAAGGGACCTTTCCAGGAAATTACCAGAACTTTCTGGCAAGAAGTGGCTGCACAAAATGTCATGATGCAATGTCCCTCTCTTTGGGCTTGACAAAATAAATGTGGGGACACCCAAAACATCAATATTGTTGTTAAGATCAAATTAAACTAGATTACAGCAGAACAATTAAAATAGAGGAGAAGTTTGGGGTTTTTGCACATTAAGTTTTATAATAAGGATATTTATGATCATATACAACGTACAAAAGCTAGTTTTAAAAGACAAGACAGTCGCAGAATGTGTAGTGGTGTCCTCTCATGTTATGACACTAATAATAATTCAAAAATGGCTGTTTGGTTGTTTGTTTCCTGAAGCTGAAATGAGCTGTTTCCAGGTAAGACACTGTTGTCCAACTTTGTGTTTTAGTGTGGAGAGGACACCGCTAGACATTCAGTGACTGTCTCGTCTTTTAAAACCACCATTTTCGACAGATTGTCGAAGCACCTGATATGCCCCTTCACCTTCACTATTTTCAGCTAGTCAGCAAGGATCTCAAGCTCCTGTGACTACACCATTTGTCATAATAAAGCTGTTGATCTTTGGATATAACCATAAATATCTTTATTATAAGACCCCGTTTAGCTGGCACAAGTTTTCACATCAAAGGAAACACTTTTGTTGTGGTTCAGCCTTCCTTTTACATGACAACGGCGAGCTGGTGCCCCTGAAAGCACAAACATTTGAAACCAGGTTCCAGAGTGGAATCTTTTGAAACGCAACCCTTTTTCCAGCTACGTGAACTGACAAGCGGAGTGCCTGTGAACGCAGTGACGACACTAATGCTAATGCTAATGCTAGTCAATACATTCCG
>JAPXVT010000006.1:21654233-21664655 GCA_029823135.1 Acanthurus reversus | reverse complement strand
ATTGACACTAAAAGACAATGTCACCACCCAGGATCCGTTCAATCAGCCCTTGCTTTGTTGCCTTGAATGGCGTACGTTCCCTTGGCAGTCTCGTGTTTCCACTGTTTATGTGAGATAATGATGCATGTGTAAGGATACACCGCAGGGCCAAAATAAGGGGCTGATATGAACCATGACTGCTGCATTGTTGGTCAAAATCAATCTGAGTTGAAACGGAACAATGATGTCAGCTCAGACAGCGGGGAATGTAATGAGGAGAGATGCTATAGGGGCAATCTGTGACGCAAGCAGAAAATAAAGGGCTCAAGTGCATACTTCTAATATTGGTTTAGAGGTTATGTGAGGTCAGACAAACATAAGGCTAAATCTGATTCTAGATGCCACACTGTGGTTGAACTCATTCTCTCTATGTGTAATGTCCTTGAAATGTAAATTTTATTACACTACTTGCATCTTAAGTCTAAGTAGACCTTTCCAGGAAATTACCAGTACTTTCCGGCTAGAAATGGCTGCGATGTTGTGATGTAATGTCTCTCTCTTTGGGTTTTGACAGAATAGATGTGACGACACACAAAATATCAATATTGTTGATAAGATCAAATTAAAACATTGAACAGCAGGACAACTTAAAATTTTGAAGAAACGTTGCAAGATGCCAGACTAGTCAGTCAATTCCAGAACCTAAGCATAAAGAATGCAGCCTATTCTGAGCTCAGCACATGTCTGAAGTGTAAGTTTGGAGAATTGTACCACCAGTGCCACATGCTGTTGACCTTGTTCCTTTCTCCATAAGTTATTTGGTTTATTTCTGTACAGGTTTAATGTGCACTGGTTTATGAACCACTAATGGGTTGGAGAGGAAGTACAACAAAATGATAAAGCAGCTCGATCAAACTTTGATTGAACTCTCCTCTAACATGTTTTGTCAGCAGGAGAAGTATCATTGCCTATTGATTGATTCTCTTACCATTTCATAAATCTTCATGAATCCTGTTCTTTATTGTCCAGTGAGTCCATACTGTAAAGAGTATTGTGTTAAAGCTGTCTCGGACACCTTCACAGGTACCGATAAAGTACTGACACTTCAATAACTCATGAAATATGCGCTCTTGTGCCTATGAAAGGCAACAGTTTAACGTGTCTCTCTTTTAGAAGCCCATTACTTTAATGGAGGACAATTCAAACTTGAAAAATTTACAGTTTTCCTCATGGCTGTGGCCAGACAGAAATTGTCTGGTAACATCAGCATACTCACATTGCCCTTAGGAATTGATGAGTTTCCTCACGTAATGGTGTTAAAAGGATTTTTCCTCCCTCTCCTCTCTTGGCCCAGGATCAAAGTCTTTCCTCTCTCTGGTGTAGCTTGTCTGCCCTCTTCTGGCCTCATGTTGTCATGAGGTCAAGTTATATTATCAGACAATGTCAGACAAGAAATAATGTAAATAATTTAACAGATTATTGCAGTATAAATATGTGTCAATCTAAATCATATTGTCAGAGTAGATCAGGATGTTAGCTTAAACAAGGAGACCTTGGACAGCCCAAGAAAGACCTAGGTGTCCTCCTGCCTCACCCACAAAAATACTGCTGTAATCATTTAAAAAATACATGGTGGAATTATTGGATTTGTAAATCAGATTATCAGAGGGTGACCAATGGCTAAAGCCTGAAGCATTTAATAAAGTAGTCTTTGATAACTATGGAGGCTGTTTTTAACATATAATCAGTAACAATAAAAGTAAACAATGAAAAAATTGATTGACAGTTAACGCAGCAGACCCCATAGTTCACCACCCATAAGCTATTTCAAAGAGCCACAGATCTAAGTTTTAGCATGTTTCTTTATAAGAAACACACTTTTCTTTTGAGGAGGGGGAAGAAAGTCAAAACCATCACCAGACGCCACTTCAGCGGTATTTTTGAACCCGTGCGTCAGAGCTGCGCCCGTGGCCAAACCGCTTATTAAAATGCAGAGAAGCCAAGTGCCATAAAGACAGAAGTAGAGCAGCTTGTTATTATTCTTTCTGAGAGGTGAACAGGCTGAGATCAATCGCTGCAGCGGTTTCCCCTCACCACAACTATGGCCCAGTAAAGCACAAAGGGCCGCGCAGCTCCGACCCATACAGTCACAGATATTAACTATTCCAGGGGCCTTCGAAAAACAGCTGCCAAGAATAATTTCCCACATGTAACATTTCCCACCAAAGCCACAGAGACATACTAGCCTAATCTGTGCCCCACCAGACCCTACATGCCCGGACCAGGATGACAGAATCGATGGAAAAACAGGTCCTCTTGGTTAACAAGGAGTCAATCTGGAGCTTGTGAAATAAATTTTAGATAAATTCTTTAATTTTGTCAAATTAATGAGATTTATAATGAGATTTAAGTACGGCCTATTAGTGCAAATACTGAGCTAAAGAGAAAAAGCTGCTGTGTGTATAAACCCTCTATTTTTAAAGCTGGTGAAGTCTGTTAGGGCATCTGTAGTAGCTCAGATGTTTGAAGTCCCATGATGACGATGATCTTCTACTGCCTTCTGACTCCAACCCTCGTCAACATGAGCTCTTGATTTTTTATCTATTTGTTTATTTTTAGGGGGTTTTGTGCCTTTATTTTGATAGAACAGCTGAAGGATTGGACAGGAAATGGGGAGGAAGAGAGGGACACACAGCAAAGGTCAACAGGGCGGAATCGAATGCAGGGGTAGCTGCAGCGAGGACAATAATAATACTACTACTACTACTACTACTAATAATAATAATAATAATAATATAAAATTTAACCTTTAAAACTGGAATAAATCTGCAACTGAAATAACTTGAAAGTACGCGTCACATTTTAGATAATTTGATACAGCCACCAGCACTGGGCTTGATACTGAGTTGACCTTTACTAAACTGTTACGATGAAAGTTTCAGTCCCAGACATGCCTTGGATATTGTCTATAATGCTGGATCAGGTATCGGTTGGTGCACAAGTCTGTGCTGCAATCAAATACAATTTGTTTTATCTAATAAAAATGAAACTCAGCTATTTCCCAACAGCTTCCTGCACAGCTGTATGTGCCTTAACAGATTTTTTTTTATTTCAAAAGCAGCCAATATCCATAAAGACTTAAAAGAAGTTAACTTTTCCGAGCACATCCACATATCATTCATATCTGATTTGTAGTATACAGCCACAGATAATATTTTTCAAGTTTTTTATTTTTTCAATGCCCTGGTATTGGATTGGCACTCTGTTTTGGCTGATATACAAAGGTAAAATATTGACATCAGGAGATAAAAACTGCATCAGAGCATCCATCAATCCATCCATCGTCAACTGCTTATCCAGGGTCAGGTTGTGGAGGCAGCATTTTCAGCAGGGAGATTCAGACTTCCCTTTCCTGGCCACATCAGCCAGCTCTAACAGGGGGATCCCGAGGCGCTCCCATGTCAGTGCAGAGACATAATCTCTCTACCTGGTCCTGGGTCCGCCCCAGGGCCTCTTCCCAGCTGGACATGCCTGGAACACCTCCATAAGGAGGTAACCAGGAGACTTCCTTACCAGATGACCAAACCACCTCATCTGGCTCCTTTCAACACAATAGAGCAACTACTCCAAGCTCTGAATATCTTATCTTATTCCTAAGGGAGATGCCAGCCACCCTCCTTAAGAAACCCATTTCAGCAGCTTGTATCCGTGTTCTTATTCTTTCGATCATGATCCATCATTCATAACCATAGGTGAGGGAAGGAACACAGATTGTCCGGTAGATCAAGAGCTTTGCCTTCTGGCTCAGCTTCAAAATCAATATTTATTGATTCTGCAGTGTCATATATATATACAATATTTGTTTTGCTTTTAAATACAGTCCCACTTGTCATTATAGAGCACCAGTGTAAACAAGTCATAATACAAACTTTATATTTGATATGATACATATTTACAAGAGCCCATCCATGTCAGTATTTACAAACATACAGTATCATACAAAAGGCACTGATTGCATCGATGCTTGCTTTGCTTTGCATCAATGTTCAGTATTTGTGAAGCAAAACATTTCCATAACCATCGACAGCAGAGGCCTATTTTGTTTAGAAAGCAGAAAACAATAAGGGAAAATTTTTCTTAGCTAAAAAAATGTGTTTTTTATGTTACATTAATGCAACAGAGTCCATCGACCTGTAAAAAGTGCCTGGATAAATGTGTTGGTACAGTAATATGAGACAGAGCATTCTCAGGCTAAATAATGTAAAAGACAGAGTATGATCAACTGCAGAGGAGCTGCAAGTCGGTGGAGTTGTAAGTCAAGGCTGGCGCTGCCGCCTCTGTCCCGCTCAGAGCATCCTGCCCTCTAATTTTCAGGTTGACAAACTTGATCTTCCAGCTGTTGTTCTCCAGCGGGGAGCGGATGAGGCCAAATATCTTCTCAAAGATACCCAGACAGGCTGCATCTCTGTGGATGGTCCCGGCTACGGCCACCAGTACCAGGCCATGGGGAGAGGCCAGGACCTTGAGGCCAAGAGGCTCCAGGTTGGGGCTAAGGAGGAGGCGCTCGTCCCTGGTCAGGGCCAGGAGACGAAGGTTAACTAGTTCAGCGCCAAGGAACTCCTCCATCTGTTCATTACCAGTTCTGAGACAGAGAGACACAGCTTTGTCATCATCATTGCTTATAGAAGATTCATCTCTGTGTTCCTGTGCCAGATAATGGAGTGCACTGATTTACACTCCTGTGTTTACCCTGACTTGCATCCTTACCTAGAGAGGAGGCGCAGCTTCACATCTGGCCAGAAGTGTTGTGGTCCCCAGTCCTGAGGCTGCTGGCCCAGTGACGGATTCTGACTGTTTAAGAGTTGGAAAAACCACTGGCAGAACTGCTGGCCCAGAACCAGGGGATCAAAGCCCACTTCAGCTTTCATGCTTGAGGAATCAGATTCTGTCTCTGTAGGCAGCCTGTGTCTTGTTTCATCTGTCTCTTCAGCAAGGGTTTCGTCATTCTCAGCCTTGAAGGAATGAGACATTATTGGTATATTTCCTTTGTAGAGGGAAAAGGAAAAGTGGCAACAAAGACAAAATCTTCCTTTAGAGGGAAGTGTATAGGACACACTATAGGACACACACCCTTAAAGGGATATGCCAATTTTTTTTTTCCTTTTCCTTATTTTCCTCCCTCCCGAGTTCCAGATGAGAAGACAGATACTATTTCGTTGACTGTGCGTGCAGTAACAAGGAAGAGATGGGTACCCACTACAAATTAGCTTAGCTCAAACACTGGTTGTCAATGGGAAATGCTCGCCTGCCTCTGCCTAAAGTCAGAACAGCTTTATGGTCCAGTGCGCTTGTTGTGACTTGTTTATTTACCACGTTATGTTACTTGTAGACTCAAATTAGCACTTTACATAATTCTTCTTCTTCTGTTTACTGGCACTAAATGCGCCCTGCGGTTTATTTCCAATACGTATTTTAAAATTAAGTGACGGTTTGAGTCTGAAAATAACAGGGTGTGGTAAATAAACAAGTCAAAACAAGCACACAGTGCCGTGTTGAAGTGTGGGGAAGTTTATTTTATAACTTGAGGCGAGGCAGGCTAGCACTTCCCATTGACTTCCATTATTTGAGCTAAGCTAATTAGCAGTGTCCGAGCTTTGTCCATCTCCTTTTTGTTACTGCTTTTCCATTATGAACTGAACCCATTTTTTAAAATTCTACTTATTTTTGGCTCATTTTACATATCATTTAGTCTAAATTACCTTATGTCAAGAACCTGTATTGTCTGTTTTAGATCAATATCTACACTGCTTGGTCAGTAAAGTACAGAATACAATTTAAAAAGTACATTTTTAATCTGATTTGACACGACCATCTGTCCTTACCTTCCCTGGCGACCAAAGCTGCAGTGTCCTTTTCACCAGCTGGTGTTTCTCGGTGTTCGGAGGCATCAGCACACCTTCTTTGGCCAGGTACTTGAATATGAGGTCGCGATGAACCTTTTTCCTTCTCAGGAGCTCCTCGGCATTTTTAGTGAAGGATAGAATTGTTTCCGTAGCCTCTGTATAAACAGATGGACATACGATGTAATACAAATTCATGGTTATTGTAACGTGTTCAAAACATTTGTTGGCGCACAAGGAGCTGACGTTACGTATCTGACTTTAAGACGGTGGATATTTTAGAAATAGCTTTTTCAAACGTTTAATTTACGTAATTCCTAACTATAACAGTTACTACATAATGTATGTGCTTTATATTTATTTTTTTTTCGCCTGCCGACTCAACGTTAACCTTATGAGAAAAACAGAATGTACGTTAACTTGTTACATACCAAACGTTAACTGATGGCATCCTAGCTAATGTTAACTTTCTGTAACGTTAACGTTATCTGGTACAAATTGAAAGCATACCTGTTATATTCTCCACAACTATCAGCTTATTCGTGACCGTGTCGCTTAGCGACAGTAAGTCGCCTTTGGGCATTAAGTTCAATATCTTTGTACATCCAGCGCGCTCTGTTTCTGACAGCCCTGACATTTTTCACACCGCATTACAAAAAGTAAAGCTAATATTCGTGTCCTTCTAGAAACATGTCCGTTTAGAAACAAGTATCAGTAGCTAAGCGTTCCGTGCAATGCTCCTGCTCTGTTGCCTTTTAGATGATAGGAATGCTTGCAGTCTTACGTTGAACCATGTGCAAAAAGCCCTTTTCAATTCTAATATCAGGTTACTTTTTTTCTGCTCGCTGAAAGCATTTTATCATTAAAGTTAGTTTTTTTGTTATGCTTGTCTATTTTGCATGATATAGTTACCTAACTTTCCTGACAGAAACAGATGTTGCAAAAGAATTTCTAAACAAGTAGTGTAGTTTACGAGGAGACTGTGAAGGCATCATAAAACAAGCTAGCAAGATAAGCCTGCGCAGCGATTAACTGCCAGTGCAGCAGGGTAATTTAGTTACTAGATGAGCAGCCGCCCAGCTGGCGTTATACGGTACACATTTTTTGCTATGTTTTAATAAATAGGACCGAAGGGGTCAACTGTGCGACTTTGATTTGTACTCCCGAATCTAGCAAAGGACGGAATCGCAGAAAGGTAACGTAACGTTACAGTTATCATTTGCTAATATATCAACATAAACAGTAAACGCTAGCTTGTTAACACATTTCATATTTTAGCTGTAATGTTAATGTTATGCAGTTCGCGTTAACGTTATTCATTTGAAGTAATGACTGAATTGTAGTGTTTACGTTAGTTTAGTCGGTCATATTGATGTAACGTGAAATTTTAGAATGTATCTCCAGCCTGAAGTCATTGAAAAAACTTATACAACGTTACGTCAGCCTTTGTTGTTGACAGCGATAACAGTTTAATTGTAACCCCTTGACATTAAAATTAATAATTTATCTTAAACAATAAGTGGCTCTCTACAATTCAAGACTGAATTTTCAAGATGCTATTATTATTACTAACGCCGAATTCATGTGACAACTCACAGGTGAACATGATTGTACAATTTCATGTGGGAAACAGTCTGTCGAATTAAAATATTTTGTTGTGAAATCTCTACCCGTGAAATACTAACAAAGAGCTGAAAGTTCTCATTTGCAAATTCCATCAGGAAGTGCAATAACTGTTAAATTTTCTGTAAGGCCACACTGTTTAGAAATCAGGACAAAACCTTAAACAGTGACCTATATTTACAAACGTACATAAATGGTTAACAAGAACCCTCTGATAAGCTGTGGCTTATGTCAGAATGAACGAGGAAATGTGTCACTGGCCAACTTTTAAAATTACAGAATCAGGCACTAACATGTGACATAGTTGAAAAACACCCGCCTGTTTTCAACACAAGAAAATATTCAGACGTGAGCTGAGAGGAAATTTCGCTTATTGATTCCTCACTCAAGCAAACAGAGTTTCAGAGTAAGAACATCACCAAATATTGTCACTTCTCCATAAAAACACAAAATATTCTCACAAGTATGCACATTAATTTATGTATACTTTCTGTATTGCACCCACTGTATGCATTTAAATGTCTACACATAAAAAAACAAAGCTTGAAGACAATGTGCAACCACCCACTGACCCAGGAAGGGGAGATACTGTTGTTAAAGGCTTTATTCAAGCCAGCTGGTTTATCCAATATGCTGTATGTTAGGGACTTGACATAATGAAGATGTGTTGGGTAAAGCACCAACTGTGTAATCCACAGTTGCTAAGTAGGCAAGACCAGAAAGAGGAAGACAGGGATGAAATGTTTTTGCGTAAGTATGTGTGCATGTAAAATAGGATGTTGTAAACGTGCGGAGCTCAGCCACAATTTTTCCTCCCAGCTAAAAGCTTAACACTCTTGGTTCTCATATCTTTCCGTTACTGCTGCAGATGGGGGACAAGAGCAGTCCTCTGGGCCGGGTAACGGTGTACTCCATCCAGGGCTGTCCACACTGTTTGCAGGCTAAGGCCACCCTCGGGCATTTGGGAATACCAGTATGTGATGTGGATGTGGGGAGGCATCCAGAGCTGAGAGCCAGGGTGAAGGAGCTCACCGGGCGCAGCACAGTCCCACAGATCTTCTTCAACAACATTCATGTTGGCGGCAATGATGACCTACAGAAATTAGTGAGATGACGTCAAAATTACAGTGTCAAAATGTAATAGCATCCACCGTCACTCAAAATTCAGTTTTTACTTAAATGTGTGTTGATGTATTTCACCTCCTCAGGCTCCGGAGGACCTTCAGAGGTTGGTGAACCTGGTCAAAGAGGAGCCTCTTCCAGCAGATGCTCCACCACTACCAGATGAAAACCAATCAGAGGCTACAACTGGGGAGCCCGATGAAGGTGAGGGACTTGTTGGTTTGACAAAACGTACAGTTTGTTGCTTTTTTCAGATGACTTTGTTGCCTTCACTTGTAGGAACAGCCAGTTGTGTCATAAATTATAATGTGGGTGGAAAAAGGAAAAGGAAAGACTTCTGTGAGAGTTCTCCTGCTGCTTTGAATTTTTTTTTTTTTTTTTTTAATGTTGATGGAGTCCTTGAAAAGATGAGTTTCAGATAAAGTTTGTCAGAATGTGTGATGAACCACATCGAGGAAATCCCCTCCCTAATGTGAAGTATTGACTCAGATGGACTAGTTGGAACTATAAATATGGGCTTAATGGTATTCTTGGGTAAGAGCAAGTGTGTGTGTGTGTGTGTGTGTGCGTGTGCGCGTGTGCTCATCTCCTGACTGTTGACACAAGATACTTTATACTCTGGATGAACCTAGCTGCACCAGGCTGCCTCAGATAACCTTGTTGGTAATTAATAAGCTCTCAGTTGATCTAAAGGGCCACTTACTCGCAAATTTGAACCCAATGTTGTTGCATTTTAGGAAATAATAAAGAGTAATAATAATACTGAAGTTTCATAGCATACAAAAAGTCAAAAAGCAGATATATTTCCTGTTTTTAGGGCTAAACTGAATGTCGTTTTATCATTAAGATTTAAATATCTGCCATCATTTAAACAAAAACGTCAGTTTTACTCACATGAGTTTGACTGAGGGGAAACTTTAACAGTCTACAGTATATTGGTCACATGCTAGTTAGCACCAGCTGGAAGCAGGGGTGTGTTTGTTTTTAGTTCAGTGTCTAAGCTTGTATAATTGTCTTTGTATGTACAGTAAACAAGATCATGTTTCATTCTTTCTGAAAAATGTAAGTCAGCCTTGCTGCATACAGAGAAGTTATACCCTGACGGTTTTTTCCAACATGCCGGACTGCGTAGTTTCACATAGTGTTTTATACGTCAGGAAGCAGACTGGGGCTGCAACTAAAGATTGTTTTCATTATTGATCTATCATTTATTCCATAGGGATAAAATGTCCAGAAAAAGTCTGAAAAATGCTCATCTCAACTTCCTAGAGCCCAATGTGATGTCATTAGAGGCCCAAAACACAAAGATTCCTTATTTATTATCATAAATTACACCGAAGCAGCAAATCTTCACATCTAAGAGGCTGAACCAACAATTCTTTTTACCTTTTTATTTGAAAAATGACTGAACTGATTATCAGTTATCAAAATAACTGACAATTTTCTATTGATGGATGAATCATTGCAGCTTTATCACAGACATATGCGTTTTTGTGTGTTAATACATGATTGGCTTGGCATATTCCTGCCCTCACAGAGTTTACGTGTGAGAAAGATGAGTTGGCAGACCTGGTAGAGGACCTCAAACATGCAGGTGTGATTGGCTCTCAGAGGAGGGGGCTGACAGTACACAAAAAGACCTTCTCAGGTGAACAACTGGTTAACTGGCTGCAGGAAGAGAAGTGCATGGGTAAGTAGGGCTGTGGGCCTACGGTAAAAAAGAGACTTAGTTTCCTTATTGTGTCAGTGTCATTTTATAGACAGCAGTCTGGAAACTTGTCAAAAAATGTGCCCTGAT
>JAPXVT010000006.1:21635017-21647210 GCA_029823135.1 Acanthurus reversus | reverse complement strand
CAGTAAAAAAAGGATTTAACATTCAAACAACTACAAAGTACACAGTATTTTGCACTCTCACATTTTTTACTGCTGATCACAGCTATTGCAAGTACCACTCATTTTTTTTTAACCCCACTGTACATTAGTATGGCTGATACAAATACCAAAGTGCAGCGCATATCTCTGTATTTACTTTACCCCTGCATAATTGGAGAAAATAAGTGTTAAGTACTGTGTGTGTTGTACTTGGTTCCGCAGTCTGTGGATTACAAAGGCATGTCAGTCGACCCGGCCTTTGAGCGCTACGCTGAGCTAGCCATACAGCTGCAGAGGGTGGAGCTGCTGTCACTAAGTCGTGAGGAGAAACTTGCCTTCTTCATCAACATCTACAACGCCTTGGTCATCCATGGAAACCTGCGCCTGGGGTTCCCCACCAACATGTGGCAAAGATACAGAGTAGGACCACACAGCTGGACTTAAAAATGCTAGTTTCCTCACCACATCGCTCTATATATTCAAGATATGCATTTTTGCACAGATTTACACTGATTATAGCATACATTGTGTTAAATCCATTCTCAAATATAAAGACAACATATGCATACTAAACAGCATTGACTCAACTTTTTGTTGACAACACATTTGTATTTTCATATCTTGAAATATTCATTTGATTCAGTTCATATGTATAGATGTATGACTTAATGGCATTAATTAAAAATAGTGTCTCCTTTTTTGTAGTTTTTCAACTACGTTAGCTACCTGATTGGAGGAGAAGTGTTCACATTGCAGGACATTGAGAACGGCGTTCTGAGAGGGAACAGGAAAGGTCTCGCACAGTTTTCCAAACCCTTCTCCAAAACAGACCCACGACTACAAGTAAACAGTCATTCTGTCATTTTACAGCTGAACATTTCACTGATTTACAGTTAAATGTGGAATATCCAATACTGTGTTGAATGTCATTACCCACACTGTCCACTAGGTGGCCCTTCCTGATGCTGAGCCTCTCATTCACTTTGCCTTGAACTGTGGTGCCAAGGGCTGTCCACCAATTAAAACATACACACCACAGGTAAGCAGATTTACTAAGTAAATACACGATTAATTAAGCCATAATGGGAATGTACTGGGGTTTTATCTTCTGTCACTGCACAACAGATCAGGTAAATAGTAAGAGATTAAATGGTCTTAAATCAATTCTAATCCATCAGGACATCGACAGCCAGCTACGCACAGCAGCTGAGGCCTTCCTGGAGAACGACGACGCCTGTGTGGTGGATTCTGGGAAAAGAGAAGTGCGACTTAGTCAGATATTCAAGTGGTACAGGGATGACTTTGGAGGCACTGATGAGAAGGTAGTTTTGTCTCTCTTGTCCCTGTGACTCTAATGATGGCTGTTAACAAAAGTAAGGAATAATGTCGAGTGATCTGGTCATTATTGTGAAAAGAACCCTGACAGAGAGGTCTTGCATCACTGCCTCACTGTGTTTCTCTTTCATCGTACCCCCCTTGTAGCTGCTGAAGTGGGTGGCGGAGCACATGGGCGACTCTCCAAAGAAGACCAGCCTGCAGGGTGTCATCTCTGCTGGTAAAGCCAAAATCCGCTTCCTCCCTTACGACTGGGGCACCAACAGTGCCCACTGAGCATGCTCACACAGACACATACATGTCTAGCTGCATTCATGTCTCTTTGCATCTGTTTACTTTCTACTGCGCTGCATCTCCCTAAAAACCAGAAGGCTGGTGACGATATGCTTTCCATGTGCAGTCCACTGGTCCTCAACCATGCAAATTAATTTATTTAACAAGCTGTAATTCCAACTGGTGAGATGGGAGCGTTTGCACTGTACTACTGAATTGTTCTATCTTAAATTTGGGTTCTGCACCCCGCCAGGATGTCACCTTCTGAATATGAGTTGTACATTTAAGTTTTTGTTTCTTTTTGTTTTAAGTAATATCCACAGAGTTTCCATTTTAAAAAATAAAATTGCACACAGAAACCATGTGTTATAAGGTCAAATTCTGAAAAAATACATTTCATCAAATTATTTTGCGTTAAATTAACAGAGACCCAATCAAAAGCATACTGTAAGATATAGTGACAGTCATCAATATGGCTTCCACCAGTCCCAGTCTTTAAAACTCAGGAGTCATAGAATATCTTGTCAGCCCAATACAGCACTTGTTGGGCTATTGTGCATTTAATCAGGGCTAATTCTGAAAATAACTTGGCTTATCCAAACACACTGAATTGACAAACTATGTTGTGTAACTTTTAAACTAAAATGTTTGAGTTTCTGCAGTTTCTCCACAAAGCTGCTCCATCGTTTCAGTGGCATTTGTAACCTGTGCCATGTGAAAAAGTAGCTGTTGTTTTTTTTAAAGTAGTAGCTGTTGCAGTTTTTTACACTTACATGGTACATAAGCTCATCAACATACGCAAAGTGTGTAAAAAATGCTTAAATTACAAACAAAACTACACTTGTGGTTGTAAAACACCTGTTAGTCTTGAATTTTTTTAAAATAGAAACTTAGGAACATTTCCTGTGACCCCAGCTATGAAGCTCTTTTCATCGAACATGAACAGCTGGTGAGGTGCTGCTACTGTCGCTCATTTTCTCAATGGATTGGCACGGGTTGAAATGGAACTGTTGTGTGCTGCAGGTGCTTTGAGGGGACTGAATCCTCTGAAGTCCCTCTTTGTAGACAGCATCCTTTTGTAGGAACTATTATCTGTATTTACTAAAAACAGTAAGTGTATCCTTGCTAAGGGCGTACACACACAGACACAGAACTGAAGCTGTTTTCGTATCTGCCTACTACATACTGCATATTGTAGGTACTACATCCATTCTATCCATTCACACTGCAGTAAACAGGTAGGTTACCCATATTCCATTTCACAGAAACCGGCTCCTTTATTTTTCTTTTAATTGAACTATAACAACAAATGCCTTGTCATGGTGATTTTTGTAACATTTTAGCGCAGTGTATTGTGGGAAACAGTAGGTGAGGTAGGCTAGTCGGATGCATACTGGGGATTTCCTCCCATCAATAAACATCTGCCAATTTTTTCTGGCATACTACAGATTTTGCTTGTTGACATGTAATCTTACTACTTATTACTTTTTGGCCGGATCAGTACATATTGCTATAATAGTATGCAGTTTCGAAAACAGCGCAAGTCTTTGCTTGTCTTCGTCAGCTTTGTAACTCCTTGTGATATTTTGTAACTTCCTCTCCTCAGTTGAACCTTCATTCATTCACGTCACTGCTGTTTATGATCCAGGTCTTCCAGTTTAAATCAAAAAAGTGCTACTGCTGTGTTTCTTTGCACAGTCGTTTAGTAAAAGATCTAAGTAATATTGTAAACTATTGAAATACCTGTTTGGGATGCACTCTGACACTTTGCATGTTTACCTCTACCTTTGAATGCTGTTGAGACATATTTGTACTTTTCGTAAAGAAAAATGTTCAATGTTGGTCAGTGAGAGAAAAATGGGCTGTTTATCCAGGTAGTTATTCCAGGACATTTGCCGGAATGAAAAAAAATTCTCAGTCTTGACAATATTTTTCATTAGTCATGAACAGTATAAGTTTGCATACACACGCCAACGAAGCATCTGTGTTTTTCCCCAATATTGAAATTTAGCTTTACTGGTTTTCCATTTTTCTGGCCTTAAACTTTTTAACATGATCAGTTTTACAGTGTACGCACGTTTATGTACTGTATGAGGTTGTAAGTAGTGTGTGGCTTAAAAAGTTCTATTTAGGGGGCTGCCTCGGTTTTCCCAATTTCAAAGACTTTATCTCAGGTCAAAAGAAAATGTGAGTGAAAACAAGCTGTTTGATGCAGTTACTGCACTGTTTGCTGCATGTTGTCTGTTCTGTCTTTACAATTTAATGTGCTTGTGTGTTCCCTCTGCACAGTCCATACTCCTTTTGACTTTATGTCATGCTCATTACTGTAACTGTGAGTCTCTTTTTCTTTTAGCAGCACCAAAGGATATGGTTAAAATTAGCATGAGTTAAAACTGGAATGCTTATGCAGCATTAAATACTGTAGATGCTGGCTTGCTGCAGGAGTTCTAGCCTAAAAGCTCAGCCGTAATAGTTGGACCTAAACAGGTTGCCCCTAGTCAGACAGGTCAAGTGTCATTTAGACCCTAATGTCAGAACACAGTAGTGAAAACTTAGGTTTGGTGAGGCACTCCATCATGAAACTGTAAACAAAATGTGCATCATCTAATCCCTGCTCTTTCTGAAATTTACCTCATGTATCAGGAAAATGTGATGCAAAAACTTTTTTAAACGGCAATTCTGATAAAATCATTCTATTTTCCTCTTTGCCGGGGTTTACAATGAAGCAATATGTTAATGAATAGTAAATATGCAATGCCAAACTAATAAAGAATATATGATGAATCCCTCAGTTTGTGCTGTCTCTTTACTGTAAAATCTCAGTATGTGTAACAAATCTCCTCTGGTCATAGTCACAGGTATGTGGGTGTGTAAAGCAAGTTGCAGAACTTATAGAACTTGAAACTAATGAGACATGAATGTCTATATTGGATTAATACTTCTATTCAAGAGAATTAATGTGTTCATTCCGGTACTGTCTGAGACCGGTTTAGAATGTATTTACATTTCAAATATTCTCCAAAACCATCAGTTAGGATTTCCACGGCCTTTTCAAATTTTAGCTACTTTTCACAGATGTTCCAGACCCAATTCCCTCAAAGTCAAGGACCAAACATGGCACGGTCTGAGACACTGACTAAGGTTCATTGTGGGGGTGGGGGGGACGACTGCATAGAGTCCTTTTGAGGCAGCTTAAAAAAAAAAAAAAAGGATAACAACTCAAACTTTCAGTTTCATTTGTTTATTCAAACAAATGTAATTACCGTTTCTTTATGAAAAATAGATGGGGAAATCATTACCTTTACAAATCCAATCTATTAACATTTTTACATATAAATAAAGCAGGTTTAAGTGCACAGTTTCATAAAAACATTACATTAAAAAGTTATTAAACAGATCAAGCATCTCAAAAATATATACATAACAACCCATGTGAAATATTCAACACAATGAAATAATCTTCAAATTAAAGAAAAACTTTAAAAACTTGAGCTTCAAACAAACTAGTACTGTATTTTGGATTTTTATGTTTATCTTTACCTACAGGCTAACACTGGGATTCAGTCTTGGCACTAATAAAATCGAGAATAATTCATATTCTGTAATCTGTACAGAACAATAGTGTGGATGTACGAGAGCAGATTCATGACCAGAGGACTAGTTCGCAAAAGCGATCCCAATCCTGCTTACCAAAAAAATAGCAGCCACCACAAATTATGCTGAAAACACACAACTTGACAGTATGGAAACATGACTTTTCAACAATGATTCATACAGATACAAACACTCTTCCTGGCATACTGCATGTGAAACTCAGATTCTCAGGGAAAAATGAGACAGAACTTTAAAATCATGAGCTGAAGCCACTTACGATGCAATGTTTCCAGCATCATCTTGAACACTGCAGTTTAAGAGGCCAAATGAGACTTATTATTGTTTTAACTTCATAATTTATAATTCTGAATGCATTTCCAAATGTTTCTAGATAAACTCGAAATTCCTTTGGAAAAAAACCAAACTGTTAATATATTAAATTGTATTCCTGACATGGAAGAGTTTGCCAAATTTTAGATTTATGGCAAACTGAGTTAATCAGTTAGACGACATAGCAGACAGCCTTCTTTTTAGCTTGTTTGTAACAATTAGCCGTTAGCTGCTGAGCTGGCATGCTGTGCTTGTTATTGGACAGACAGAGCAGATTAAGGGCCAATCCCATTTCACCACTTGCCCCTTCTTTTCCGTTTTGCGTGTTCATGTTAATACGTAGGGGCAAATCTTGTTTAGATAGTGGGGTAGTGTCAAGTGTTCGGGCTAAAAGGCCCTTCAAACGAAGATTTTTCAGGGGCACACTTAAAACAGAGAGGTATACGATTTGCCCTGCGACTCACCGACAAGACTGCTGCAGAAGTGACACAGAAACTCCCAAGTCAAGTATTTTTTCTGTTAATAAAGAGTAGCAAATTATGAAAACCACTGTATACTCAGCTTGATCATGATTTGTGTTTAATTGCATGATTTGCACGAGTGAAGGGAACACACACAACCTGCTTAGACTGGCACGTTTAGAGGAGGGGAAGACTTTCTCTTTTCTGTCATTAACTACGACTGGTATAACCATTATTGCTGCACTGTAATGGTTGTGAAAGTCCAAGACACGTTAAAAAACTTAATGGCATCGTGTATAGGTTTGTAACATCATCCCGTAGTGTATTGTGTCGCACCGTTCAATTTCCACACACAGCCAGAGTGGGGACATATCACGTTCTTGAAGAGGTGTCCCTTTTCGTAGGGGTAGATTTCAACCACTGCTCCTTGTAACTCAGCTCCAAGAGACTAGGGGCAGAGGTAAAAATTAGAAATGGTAGTGGGCCCACAATATGGCGTTCTACATGTTCAATTTTATGCAGGTTGAACAGGTGAACTGATAAAGTTTTGGGTTTTCACTTGCAAAGGATTTGTTGCATTTACGTACAGTAACTACAAGTGCCCCTAGGATTTTTTTTTACTTGCCCCGGGCAATCAGGCAACCATTAATGTCGGTCCTTGATTTGTTTCACAAAGTACCAACACAATTATTGGAGTGATGACATAAAGTTATGAGCCCAAGAATGTTGGGTAGTTGATTCAATTTTGGGTGTTAATGTTAAGAGCGCTGTAGTTCCCTCCTTGCACATGATAAAATAACCCTTTACAGCAGCAGCAAAATGGCAGAAATGAAGCAGTGCACTAGTAAACCAACAGTAAACCCCCCCCAACCCCCACAGTTAACTACTTTTTATTCCAAGGAGCATTTTTGGCCATATTTGGTTCATCAGTTTCCAGCATTTTTCATTGCTACCTCTAGATCTGCTGAGAATTTCTTTTTCTTTGACCAGTGTTGCTTGAAAAAAGGAATAAATATTAATTTCCCATAGATTACGAGAATATATGGGATTAACACAGACTTGCTTTTGTTTTGCCGATTTGACAAGGCGCACACTGAAGTTGTTTTGAGAAAAAACTGTGTTCAAAAATAGTTTCAGCTGTCAAAATTATTGCTTTAAAAAGACAGAACAAATCAACAAATGAATGATTTTTATGAGTACTGTATCTGAGTATACAGCAGGGGTTCCAGTGTATCTTTATCTTGAATCCTTGCCCTGAGCCAGGTGGCAGAGTACATCACTCCAATTGAAGCTCCTTTTCACTTGCATCTAACCTGGGGGGAAGAAAAAAAAAAGGGGGTGGTGTTGGGATTATCCGTGGTTCAGTTGGGTTAGAATTTTTCATAAAAAATGGCTTCTTAGACTTAATCAGGGAATCAAGCTTACTTACTGTCATCGTCAGAATCGAAGCCAAAGAGTGCGGAGCAGGTGTTCAGGGCTTGGTGTTTCTGTAATTCTTCTAAGCTGCTGAAAAAGGAAAGACATTTGTCACAGCGACACCTGATCTTCTGCTCCGGTTCCTCATTAACCTGCTCCTGCTGCTGCTGCTGCTGCTGATTTTCTGGCAGAGGCTCCTCCTTCTTTTTACTGTTCCAGGGAATATTTTTTTTCGGAGCCGCCTCCTCAGTAGACTTTCTCTTGCGCATTGAAAGCACAGATTCGTCCAGGTAGGTGGAAGGAGGCGGCCGGATGAAGGGGGCTTTGACAAAAGTCGCGTATGAGGGATCTTCAGGCTTGAAGGTTTTGTGCTCAGTGATGTGTGGCTCTCCCAATTTCTGCTGAACTCCCTCTGACAAAGTGGACAAATCCTCAATGTCTCGCACATTCAAGGGGTCCCGCTCAATAGGAATCCTTTTTCGACCACTCTTCCGTGGAGTTTCTGCAGCAGCACCTGAAGTGAAAGTTGAGGACTTTCCCACTGACACTGGGCTTCCTTTCTCGGTCTTGTATCCATTAATGGGAGAGTCGCTGCCATCCATGGGCTCTGAAGAACTACCAGTTTTAAAAAGGTCTTGTTTACTGTCTGAGACGTTTACTTCACAAGGCTGATCTTCAGCTTCATCGTTTTTGTTGAAATCCTTAAGATTAGAGACCAGGACAGGATTCTCCGTCTGCCCTTTTTTACTCTGCAGCCATATCTCCTCAACCTTCACTCTCTGCTTCCATGGAGCTTCATCATTTTGCTTCTGCTGTCTGCTGGATGCCAACTCTAGCTCGTCTCTTTGAGGTGCTGGGATGTAGTGTCTCCATTCATGATCATACAAACCTTGATAGCTCGAGAATAGCTTTTCACAGTCTGTGAATGGACATTGAGGTCTGAAGGGCTGGTGGGTATTGACGTGGTCCTTTAATTCCTGAAGTGTCAAGAAGCGCTGGTTACACTCTATATGGTAGCAGAAGTGCTGGAGCGGAGTTTCATGGAGCTTCATGTGGTCCTTATACTGCTGGAGATACAATATCTGCCTGTTGGAGGAAAGCATAGTGAGCACAACACGCTCTCCTCAAACATGTTGGCAGTAAGAAATCTTTACCAAGACGTATTAATACAAATCACTTTGTGAAATCTTAAAGCTGTTCTTGCAAATTTCGAACCTAAGGGGGTAAATAACACCTTTTATATGTTTAGACTGTGTTTACTGTAAGTTTGTTTAAAACAATGGCATCACAACATTATGTATGAACTGCCAACTCTATTGTTCCTAGGGCCCCACCAATATGGGATTTTTGGGGCAAATCCAGACACCAATATTAGGCCATGAGAGATTTTCGATATCCAATACACCATCCACTTATATGTATGTATGTACGTATGTATGTGTTCAGACACATGCTGCTTTGGATCCTATATTTCTCTGTGTTTGCCTTTGGCAGTTTACAGTCACTCACTGGTGTAGCCTACAAAGCTATGGAATCCAACAGAGGAACCAAAACTCATGTTAAAGCAAATTAGGTGCTGCTTCAATATGGCTGGATACAATGAACATTACTACAATGGATGACAATATCCCATCTGTTACTTTTAAATAGAGCACATAGATATGTGAAGATCGTCATGTTAAACTCTAACATGAGGAAATCTGAGATGTGTGTTGTACGTCTTACCTGAGGCACAGGCTGCACTTTTGTTTGGCCCAATTGAAAGTCTTTTCCAGAACCTTCTCATCGTTGATATGGCATTTGATAGCGTGCTTTAATAGTGTGGCGTTGATCCTTAAGAAGACTCTATCGCAGGTCTCCGATGGGCACAAGTGATACGTGATGTCCACACTGTAGCCATTCTCTCCTGCTTTTATTGTCCTCGCCTCTCCCTCTGTTTCTCCCACCCTCTCCATCACAGAAGGATTTCGCACTATCACCAGCCCGTCTTTAATGACTACTTCTTCATCCTTGAAGTCTAACTGCTTGAATATATTTGCGTCAGGATTCTTGCACTTTTTGTGAAGCACAGATGTCTTTTTGATGAGTGTGCGCAGGTTCTTGAGGATTCGATCTTCCCTCCTAATGTTTGGCTTTTGAGTTTTGACATTGGGTTTTCGTTTAGGAATTTCCTCTTTTGAAATGGAAGTCTGATTTTCATCCTGAGGCTGGCTCTGATTTTCCACATTATCTACTATTCCATTAGCACCTGGCATTTCCACAGGGCATGGCTCCTTTTCAGGGGGTTTTTGCTTGCACATTTCCTCAATGTGATCCATTATATGCTTTTTGGCAAAAGTGAGCTGTTTAAAACGTTTCCCACAAAGTATACATCTTAGTCTCCTGCTTTTCAAATGTGAGAAAGCATGCCTCATAACATTCAAGCCTTTATAGTCTTTGCGGCACACCTTGCAGTGGTGCGTCACGTGAGCATATTGTTGAGTACGGAGTACTCTGTCCTTCCACGTTTTCTTGGCTGCCACCTGAAGAAAAGACAACAAACCACTGAAATTAGTGCTACGAGTTCTAAAGTTCGACAAGGCAGCAAAATACCAAGGAAAATTTTAATTTAGTGAACACCCTCATGTCAATTTAATTTCCCTATTAATATGTGTGTGTTCGTAATAGTAGTAAAGCAGCTTATTGTCATTATACAGTGAACTGTACGACAAAATCGTGAGGTCAGAGTGCAGGGTTAGTCCTGAGCTGCTGCAACTGAGCGCGTGGCCACATTGGGCCACCCTAACCTAATGTGCCTAACATGCATAATTTGATGGTGGGAGGAAACCGGAACACCCAGAGGGAACCCATGCAGACACGGGGAAGAACATGCAAACTCCACACAGAATACTCCAGTCGGGTATCGAACCCAGGATGTTAGACAAGTGGACCTGAATTCAAACCCAGGACCTTCTTGCTGCTGCCCTTAAAATGCTAGGGTTGTATTGAATAGTATGAAGCTTTGTTTACAGCACTGCCATTTAAATTTTGAAGTGATACGTGATAGTAAACAGCTAAAAATATCATGTATTTTACTGAGCTCTGTGTATTGCGTTGTTTATATGGGCCAAACGGGAGAACAGATGCTGGCAGGCAGCTGGTGCCGCTGTTGATGACTAAACCTTCAAGAGATCCGACGGCAGATTGAAGCTTCTGGAGGAAGCACTTCACTTTAATCTACAACTGTTTCAGCAGTCAAATTCCAGTAAGTAAAATATGACAACAGACATTTTCAACTTTGTTTGGATGTTATAAAATGACATCTGGTACAGCCCTAAACACACTGAAGTGTAGCTTCTTCAAAACGAAATCAATTAATGTATCGTCTAAAAACATAAGAAAACACAAAAATTTATTTGGCATAATGAACAGACATGAAATTCCTGGTAGGGCATTCACAGACTAACAACTGACCTCTTTGTTCGACACTTCAGTTCCCACTGCAGGTTTGGGCTCTTGTTCCGTGTTGCCATTAAGCACATCCGCTGCTGGGGAATCTGGTGAATCAGGCAGTTTTTCATCATCCGGCTCTCTTGATTTAAGGGAATAGGTGTGCAACAGTTCTACTGGACAATCCAATAACTCCAATTTTGGACCATCAAGCTCAGGATCAGCTTCAACAGCGGGAACGGAAGTTTGAGACTCACTAGGAAAACCTTCACAAGGCTCGGAAGCAAACTGTGTTTGAGATTCCTCTTGTTCACCGACACTGCTACCACAGATCAAGTCAGCATGTTTCTCAGAATCAGTTTTCTGCACAAGTTGGTTCTCTTTCTGTTCACTCTTTTGTTCAAGTTCATTCTCCAGGTGAGGCATATCTGGCTTTTTGTCCTCCATGTCAGTCGTATCCTCCAAACTAGACTCCTCCTCTGCAAGGGATATTTCGTTATCAGGGTAGGAGAGTTCGAGTTTCTGTAAAGGCTTTCGTCCTCGTTTTTTACCTTTACCTTTGACCTTTTTCTCTTTAACTGTCGGCACTTCCTCCAGCTTTGGAAGACCCTGCAACCATCTTTTCTTCCGACCTTTCCTTTTGAAGATTTGGCTCTTTACACATCTCGACAAGTATTCCCTCTTGCGATTTAGAGGGACTTTCACAGAAGCAGAATTGTCCGTGTTAGTGTGATTGTGTCTTAGTGAATATACAGGCTTATTTCCTACAGACGTGGATTTCAGATGGTATTTGATCTCTGGATCATCACCTAGCTCCGTCTCATCATCTGACCTCGACAGTTTTCTCCTTCGCAACCTTCTCCTCCATTTTCTTCTCTTTAGAAGAGAGTTATTTGATTGGGCAACACAGTTTTCTGTGTTTCTGTCCATAGTCTGCTCTTTTGGAAGGTCTTGGTTTACAAATGCAGCTTCAGTGCACTGACAAGAACTCAAACCTTGAGTGCATGAGTCATTTATACAATTATTAATTAACAGCTCTTCACTGTATTCCTTCTCCTCTTCCTCTTTCATCTCACTGAGAACAGCAGCTTTCATGACCTTGTCACTCATCAACTCTATGCAACGGGTCCTCAGAGTCAGGAGGTTCCAAAACTCTGGGTCAAAACACAGACGCTCCTTGAGCATCTGAAAAGAGAGAAGGAACAAAAAATATTAGTAACAAATCATGATGCTAATTTACGATTGTATCATAAATTTACCCCCTTCTTCACCCCCTCCAACCTGCAGAATATGGAAGCGAACATTGGTCCGGACAGGACTGTTGTGTGGATGCGGCT
>JAPXVT010000006.1:21544485-21556824 GCA_029823135.1 Acanthurus reversus | reverse complement strand
CAAAGTTTAATGAAACAAACAGAAGTTTTAAACCTCAGGCAAAATATTGAGCTGTCATTGGACAAGTGAAAACTTGTTCGCATCTAGTGATGAAGATGTGAACAAGACAAACAATAGATGCGAGCAACAGCAAAAACATCTAGTGATGAAGTTGCAGAATGCACTGGACACTGAATATCCCTCTGCTCAAACCACCACTTCCAAATGCAAAAATGCAAAAGGTCCTCTCTTTGGTTTGTCCATTCCTGGCTACTGTAGAAGCCTGGTCGGTGGAACACAGTGGACTGTGTGAAATACAAGCTGCTCCCCTTGAGGTTATAGAAGACTTACGCTAAGGTAATAGATACAATAATCCTCTTTTCTACATCATTACACTCAAGTATACTTAAGAACATTTCATTTCGTTTCTACAAATAGATCCAACTGACACTAAAATCAGACCCCTGGCATGGATCATCTAGGAAGCATGATGTAATTGTTAAACTTTCATGGCAAGTAGTTAAGATTGTTCAGTCTGTGGTGGTAAATGATAATTTTATCCCTAGAGCTATGTGTTTGTAGGAAGTTGTTCTTTTAAGGAAAGGTGTCCACATCCAGCTATGAGTGAGCAGCTGGACATGAAGGAAGTGTTTTGCCTGCAAAGTGAGTCAGCGCCCACTTTAAGGCAGCAGAAGGTGTGAAAGAATACCTGAAGATGAGAATAAAATGCCACCATTTGACAGCACTAACAAGTTAAATTAATCCATTGTGGATAAATCTGTCATTTGCATGTGGACAAGATGTTAAGAGGAGAAAACACATAATGTTCCAGACTGAGATCCAGTTGAAACTGTTGGCTGAAGCCTCTGTCTGCCCTCTTTGTAACTGTTTGTCAGTAATCTTAAAGACTCTGTTCTTTTGTTACTTAATACTTCACATTTTGTCAGTCAAAATATTTGCCATTTGTCTTTGCCTCATTTGTTGGAGTCTTTCCACACCACACGCTTGAGATCTCTCAGTCAGTTCGTTTCATATCGTGACATCTTTTTCTTTGTGTTTGACTCACTCTTTTCTCTGTCAGTTCATCCATGATGACTATCACTGCTCCAGCTACAGTAAGCACCCGGCTCTCCAGCAACAGCGTATGCAGGGGTGATTGAATCTGTCAGAATTTATGGTCACGTAGGACGTTGTCTCTCCTGCCTCAGCGGGACACGACTCTTCAATCACTGTCAGACTGCTTCCTGTGCGCAAGAGCCACATGTTGTCAGATTAACTTGCTCAAAAGACACAGACATGACAGCCTCTTTATGGGAGAGCAGACAAATGCTTTTGTGGAGGAGCTCAATGTAAAAGCCAGCATGTGCACACAAGTAAAAAGTGTTTGATAAAAGGCAACTTGCTACCTTGAATATTGACTTGGAAACCTTTTTCTTTGTTGGAGGGTTAAGAACCCAGAGGGGAAAGGAGATAAAAACGATGATCATACCCCTGCTGTAAGATTTCTGGGGTTATACTGAGCTCTGATTATCTGTGTGTGCCCAAACTGAGAGCGAATGTGTGCTTCTCCATTCACGTCGGCACAGGATTATCTCTGCCTGAGTGACTTCCTGCTCCAGTCTCACTCCAGAAGGACCTGTATTCATTTCCACAGCGCCTATTACTCAGAAAGGGAATGAAACAAACTAGCAATTACAGAAAAAAGCTTCAAATCCCAGAGCAGCAACCTTCTCTGAGAACTGGTACATTTCTTTTACTTTTTACCAAGGGAAATTCAACTGAGGGTCATTACTCTTTTTCATCAAAAAATGGCTACACTCCATATCAGTGCAGTCATTGCAGGATGGAGCAGCTCCCTCATCTAAATGCCACCCATTTATACTAGTAGTAGCAGTTACTGTGACTCTTCTTGTAAAACAGCTGGACTCTGGGAGTTTTCAGTGCTCTAAAAAGCACTGAGGCGAGGTGTGTTTTTGTTTGTGTTTTTGCTTCAGTGCAGAGGGGGAGTTATTGGAATCAAACTCCTTTTTTTCTATTAGATCTTATCAGTCTTTCAATAACAAAACCAGATTCACAGATACACTCTCCAGTCGGCGGCTGGTCTAAATGTCAAGTGAGAGGCGCAGACGTAGGATGGTATTTCATGGTGTCAAGATGATGCTGAGTAGGAAGAAGGCGCACATACAAATTGCCATAGCTAGAATAGTTTAACAATCCTTACACATGGCAACAAGTAGCACTGACACCCGTGCACACACACAAAACATTGAGCAGATACAGCATTTTAAAATGATTGTGTGTGTGTGTGTGTGTGTGCAGGATTATATATTTGTTTGTTTTTCCCAGAGAGACATTCAGAGAAAAAACAAAACTAAATGGTGTTTGTTATTGCACAGAAAAAACTTTCAAACACTCTCTCTAATTGGCCAAACATGCTGTGTGTTGCAGCTGAGAGCATGTGCAATAGCTGTGGTGACTCGTTGTTAGCTCCAACACTCTGCTGAGCTCATTAGAAAGCCACAGTGCAAAATATTTTAGGCAAGCAACATCTTATACCACAGATGAACATTTCCGTGCAGAGCCGAACGGTTAAACATTTCCAAGTATCAGGATCAGTCATCCGTTGCTTTCTTTGATGAATAAAAGCTCTTTGATTGTCTTGACTTTGTCATTTTTACTTCAGGAAAATTTTGAGTGATAAAGGGATTTTCTTTAAGATTTTTTAGTCACTTAAATTTGGAACAAGTCACATGACAATGAAAAAACAGAGTGATTCTTTGTGTTCATAGCTCATAGCAATGAACCTGGAGACAATATTGAGCTCATCTCTATGTAGACATATAGACGTAAGGCTGATGTCCACAATGCCACAATGCTGTGTCATTTTCAGGTAAAAAGCACAAAAAACACACCATGTGCTACTGCCTCAGATATTTCCATCAAGAATTGATGGAGACAAAAAAAAAAAGAATATTGGACTTACATCCCATCATTTGCTTAGAAAAACAACCCTAAAATAATTGCAATATTGCTTCATAACTGATGTGTCATTTACATTAGCAACTATTTTGTACCAAGTTCAGACCTATAAATGTAAAAGACAATTGAAAAGTCAGTGTTGTGCACACAACATGATTCTGCATTTTAGGTGTATGTTATTGAAATGTGCTGTAAGAAAAACAGACTCTGGTCATAACAAATTTTGTTAAGATTCCAAGCAAGTTAGTTTATGGCACACACTGCTTTTGTAACCCAGGGTTCTTGATTTAAAGCTGAAGTAGGTAAGTTTGGGGTAAATATCAATAACTTTTTTTGTGTTCTATTTGGAAAAATGTCAAAATATCCATAGACAGCTATTAGTACAGGACGTGGTCTGAGTACCGTGAGATCTCTGTGTTTTCCCATCATGCCTCTGTATTCAGGATTTGAAAAATGCTATTCCTCTAGTTCTATTTGCCCTATCAGTGATGTTGTGCTCCCTGTCCTGATTGGCCAGTCTATGCTGCACCTCTTAGTGACAGGTGATGTCGGCATGAGCTGATAGGCTGTTCATGCCTTACACTTTGACTGGCCTCTGCCAACAACACAGTGTCTGCAAGCCGCACTGTCAGTCAGCTTGAGCTCGAGCTGAGACGGACCAGTTTACTCTGCTGCAGCTTTCCCTGCGACGGTTTCATCTCAGTTCAAACTGAACTTAAAAAAGAGAGCGAGAATCAACGAAATAAAACTCGAGATGGCACAAAAGGCCGCAGCAAAGTTGCTTCCTATGCTATTCTCATGCTACAGTAAACATTAGCTTGCTAGCTCGTTAGCAGAAGTTACCAGCTGCAGCTTTATGTTATTTTTTAAACTTCTTTTTTGTATGGCTTCTTGATTACTGATTGGTCAGCCTAAATGACACCCATATTTTGTGTGCATAGCCTCACTCATCAATAGACTTAATTTTTTGCGTGCAAACACATTTCCAACATTAGTATCCCTTAACGAATCAAAATCGACTCAAAATTTGACATATGTGAGGGAGCTCTTGTTCAACCTTTTTAAAGCCTGTTAGATGCCTATAAATGCTCAAAGCTCAGTTCATTAGTTTGAAGAGCTGGAGGGTAAGGACACCAGCAAGGATATGGTGGTTGGCCTTCATTTTAATTTTCTTTCTTTATTCAGTTTCCATAAACCCAGTTCTTTTCTTTAAGCCACTTATGTCTCTCTGCTTCCCCAAAAGAAACCTGTGTAAAGTTATACAAATCACCACTTGATGTTAAATTTCACTTTCTAAAACTGCTCACAACAGTCCCAGCGACAACAAGCAAAGTTTTCCTCCGTCAGAGCAGCAAAGGCAACATAGCATTTCACACAAAAATGTGTTTTTCTTAAGCATATGTATGGGAGTACTATTGTAGCAATAGATCTGTGTGTGCGTGCTTTAGCATTTGTGTGTGTGTAATCAGATCTGTGTGTGCGTATCCAGATCTTTGTGTGCGTGTTCAGATCTGTGTGTGCGTAATAAAAAAATCTGTATGTCTGTATTCAGATTTGCAAGTGAAGACAAATCTGCAAATGCATGCAAAGATCTGTGAATGCGTACACAGATCTGTAAGTGTACATAAATCTGTAAATGTGTAAACAGATCTGTAAATGCGTACATAGATCTGTAAATGTGTAAACAGATCTGTAAATGTCTGTTTTAAATGTTATTTAGTTTTAGATCCAAACGACTGGCCAGTCTCATTGACAGCAGCCATCTGACCCATTTAATTCACCCTCCTATGACCTCCTGTGTGGGCAACAACATTTTCAGCCAACATTAATGGGACCAGTTAACTTGGCTAGCTTCTAGTGCTAACATTACTTGATGTATTTGCTCAGTGACACACAAGCTGAGCAAGCTTAACTTGTTCACAGATAACATTACTGATAATTTATTTTAAGAAGACAATAACACTTCTGACAACTAAGTTACTGCTAAAACATGAACTTTTACTCTCTGCAAACAATCGGGAGTCTATTGCGGTCTGCCTGTGAGCCTAGGCTCAGGGCAAAGGAAAGGCGAAGTTATGGACAAATCTTTTCTACACATGCGGATCGCTGCACAGATCTGCCATGGCAGAAGTGTAGCAAAATCACGTGTAAAAAGAAAATGAAGAGATAAATCACCAGCACAGTACAGAGTTTTGTCTGAACTTCTCTTATTGAAACTGAACTAAAAGCTAAAGAATATATTTGTTCAATCCCCTCATCCCACCCATTCCTATGGATACAACCATTTCTTTTAGGATAATCGAAATGTGTAATAACCTGGTTATGTTTAGACTGACAGTGGTGTGAGTGCGACAGCATACCTGCTGAAAGCTTGGAGCAGCTGGGAGACCATAGTGGACAAATTGTGCAAACAGACCAAGGCATCCTGCGGTGGTGGAAGACTTCCTACTGACTGAGCGCTCTGCACAGACTCGGGGTCAAAGCCAAGAGCCTGGAACACTTCACAACTAAATAAGAGCGGAAAAAAATTAATTAATACAGAAATAAATGTTTCCGTTCATGTAAATTCCCAATTTCTATAAGCAGAAGCATCTTCTGAACTGCCTTGTTGTAACAGACTGTGTTAACTGCATAGAAAGGGGTCTTTGTGCAGCAGGAAACAACTTTTAAATGTAAATCGATATAAAGTCAGCAAAAAACAAAGTGCCCAATTAAAGGTAAAAATAAGTAAAAGCATGTAATTATAAAAAAAAGTTCCTGTAACACCCACCATGTTTGCCAAACTTTACACACAAAGTTATCAAGCAGACTCCACACTTCCTGATGAGAGACCTGGGTAGACACGGACTGTTTGTCTTCGTCTTCATCATCTTTCATGACAACATCACAGGCAGGAGTCGCAGGAGATTTCTCCTACACACAAACACACAAAAAAGTTGCTATGATACAAATTGTAAAACAAAAGTGGAAAAATTAGAGCTCTGACTGCAGAAAGTAAACTCGAACTTCAGCTGACCTTTGACTGTAGCTTATTGAGAATGTTGTCGATTACAGAGATGGCGCTGGGAACACGGCTTGAACTTTTCCGAAATGCCTTCACAAGCTCCTTTGCTTCTTGGAGGGTCATTACAGTAGAGCTACAGTCCACTGTCGTACCTGAATAATCACATGAGAGACACATGAGGGCTGCCACATGTGTGCAGGCAGATGCAGGCAGAAGTGTGCATGGACCTAAGTGGCAAAAGAGACGAAGTGATGCTGGAACAGAAAACAAATTTTTCACGAGGGGATGTTTTGAGTGTGTGACCATGTGAATAGTTCAGTTGTGCACTGAGTGTTTTTGGGTTGAGACTATGGCCAAGACAGACAGGCCTGCGTACAGGAGCCTACATTTAGAAACATCTACCTGACCAGATGCTCCACTATCATATGATTTAGTTTAATTTACTTTATAATGTGTTACCTCTTTGTGAAATCACTTTTGTTAAATTGTTATTACACATTTAGACTTATTTTATGTAGCAGTTTAACACTTACACAAAATGCTCTTGTTCATAGCGAAGAAACAACATCACAAATCCGCAAAATACGTAACAGTACTTTGACCTCCTACATACCCGAGTTGAAGAAGTTGATGAGATGTAAAACTGTTTCCTGCAGCCTGCGTTGGACAATGCAGCCAAAGACAGCAATCCAGTGCTTTTTCATACACTGCAGGACATCTTGAAGAGTCCAGGGAGGTTTTAGATAAACTATCTGTTGTCAGAAAAGAATGAACATAACAACAATTATTGTAATGTTTAAAATAACAGTCAATCTGGCTGATATGGGTGCTATTTAGTTCCCATTTAGCACACAATGAGAGATTTAATCTATGGATTATTGATCCAAATACAAAAGCACATAAATCTGATTTAAAGTGACCAACAAGTTGCCTAAAACTTATACAAGCAAGAGAAAACCAGGCTGGTTTTGAGGCTGATGGACTCCACTGACCACGCAGTCAGTGAACAGGTCTTGGATGGAGAGAAGACCCGCAGTTCTGATCCAAGGGCAACAGGAAGGAGAGGAAGGAGCCAATGTCTGAGGTGACAAGCCTGGAGAATGAACATATTAAGCTCATGGCCGTAGCACAGGGATGCCAGAGGGGCTGGATAACATGGGAACCATTGTGGGCAGGAACGTCAGCATGGCAGACCAGTGGAGGGTCCCACAGGCAAGGCTCAGCTTCCTCATGAGGGCAACATACAGTACAATACGCTGCCCTGTCAACTAAACCTGCACCCGTGGCTTGACCAGGAAGAATGCTGCCCCCCTCCAAATGTAAGCCTCCGCCACATCCTGTCAGGCTGCAACACTGCGCTTTCCCAAGAGCGCTACAGGTGGCGACACAACCAGGTCTCTAGCAAGTTAGCCGAGGTGCTGGAGAGGCACAGGCAGGACATGAGCAAAGGTCATCCTCCACTGGTGGACCATCACATCCGCTTCATCAGAGAAGGCGGGGGTGATTCAACTGCCAACCAAGAATTCCACTGACAGCAGTTCTCGCCACCCAGAGCTGCAGCATGAGAGTCGATTTCAGCAGGGAGATCACCAGCACACGCCTCCCCTCGAACATAATGTTCTGGTCCAGTAGCACCAGAACTCCTCATGCTCCTCATCGGGCTAATTTAGCTAAACAGCCAAAAGGAGCAGCTTTCGGCTATGGCTGAGGAGGAAGGACAAGAGCTGGGGCAACACCGAACACGAAGGCTTGCTGCAGAGGGTGTAGGGAGACGTCCCTGCCGCTGCTCCACCAACAGGAGGCGTTCCAGGTGTAAAGGAGCGCAACGCTGAAGGTCGGTGGTGCCCAGCAGACGACCCTGCAGCTAATCAACTAGTGGGCACCGGAGGTGGTGCATCAGGCAGTAATGCCGTAGTAGGCTAACCTCTTCCTGTATAATCAATCCAAAGAATGATGAAAGACTAAACACGTGCATTAACACCACATATTAGTTTTCCATGATTTAAATGCATCTAGAATAAATAACTTAAATGCAGTCAGATACACAAAGTGAAATTCCATTTAAACATAATTTTACCTCCAGCCAGAGATCTTCGTAAGCTGCCTTCATCTCCACCTCCAGCACATCAGACAGCACCTCTCGCAGGCAGTCTTCTAGTTCAGACACACATTCACTCAGCAATTTTGTCTTCTCCTTGTCCTCTCTTTTGCTAAGTCGCTTATCATCTGCGATCAGTTACACATACACATATTGTACATGAGTGAAGACACACACAAAAAAAAAACAGCAGGACAGCATCATGCATGTATGTGCAGCAGAAGCATATGACCACACAAAATACACACAAGGTGATCAAGCAGCTGTTACTGCTGCAAATACATGTTCCAGTGTGTGTAACACCGTCTACTGAGTATGTGTAGAGTGTGTTACGTATTTTCTATTTGTCACAGTCAATTTTTGTTCCCTTCAACTGTTAAAATGTCACCTTAATTCGACACACAACACAGATGGAGTCAAGTGAATGAAACAGGAAATGTGGAACTGGTGGACTGACATGCCATGTGCATGGACAATATGTGCAGTAAATTATTAGATCATGAGGTGATAATGTGAGTAATTTCCTGTTTAGCAAGAAAAACACATGCACGTCTGCCTCACCTTTCTCTAGAAGTCCTGCGGAAAGCCTTCCTCCCTCTTGACTGCGAGGCTGAACTGTTGTGTGGCTCGTGCTCGGCGTGAGTGATGAGACCGGAGAGTGTCTGTGAGGCACTGTGGAAGTCTCTGTTTGCAGAGGAGGAAAACCGGGCTGGGATTTTCTAAGCTTTGCCTCCAAATCATTCTTGCTGAGAGCTTCCACTCCACTCAGGAGGGCCTTATTGCACAGGTTCTTATCATTACTAGAGAGGAAGAGGAATACATATTACATTACCAAGCTCTATATGACGATCATAGCATATTTCAAACAGTTATTTTACAGCGTTTAATTTAATTTAATTTAATTTATCATTTAAGTATCTAGAACTAGTAAAGTCCAAAGAAATGGGTCACAAGAAAAAATAAGGTGAAACAATACAGTGGCGACTCCATCATGACTCTACTACGGTGTTCAAGTCAAACACTATTAGGGATGGGACTTGATTAGGATTCTATTAATATCGATGCCGTTATCTTTCTGCTTATCCGTTTGATTCTTAACGATTCCTGATAAATTTTCCCTGTGGTAAAAAGTAGGCCTACACAGGTTTTCACTGTCAACACAGTTTTATTATCTCGATAGTCTAAACACAAAATTTTTCGTCCAATATTTTAAAATGTTAAAATATTTGTAGTCCACATAATTAACGGCGTACTGTTAACTGTTAACGGCGTGTAAACTGGCTACTTGTGAAAAGATCCGCTGGTAGATGCGGTCTCTCAACTCCATTCTCGCGTTGGACTGTAAACAGTCGAACTGTAAACAGCGAGCAGCACGTGGAGAAGGAAGTTGGGAATGGAAATTCACCTCCTCCAACAGAAGCCCGAGAATAATGGGGCTTGCCCCCAGAGGCTGTATCACTGTCTGCCGGAAGTCAGATATTTCAACATGAAACTAACAGAAAAAAATGCCGACATCGATAAGAGGAATTGATAACTTTGAAGGCATACGATTGCGATGGATCAAAGAATATTGATCTCAACTGGAATGGTTTTCGATTTCCAACCCTGAAAATAATCCCTGAACTTCACTTCCCCACTAATCACAACTGCTCTTGCTCATTTTCAGTTCTGGTCAAGATTCTTGTAACTTTGGAGCTATCTTGAAAACCAGCCCACGTTTTCCGTAATTTTTAGCTGAACTATAGTAATCAAAAATTTGACTCAACTAATTTATTTTCAAGGAAAACCTGCTATTTTTGGGCTCTTACTGGAACTATCTATGTAGACTATCTCACAGTCACATGCATGTGCATTACTTGCAGAGGACACACTAACTGCAGTAGCAGCAGTACATCGTAGCATGAGGGGAAACTCACGTGCAGAGGATGAGGGTGCACTCTGGGTACAAACCCCGGAATTGTAGGCAGCACAGCAGCACTCTGTCATCGTTATTTTCAGCATTCAGATTATCTGGGGACAAGGAGGCACAAAGAGAAAGGGGAAAGACGAGCAGATGAACAGGAGGGTAAGAAGCATGAGAATTCACATAAGAACAATGAGATATGCTTCAGTCACACAAGATGGAGATTTCTGGTCTGCTTTAAAAGAAAAAAAAAAAGCTTATATGTTCCTAAATACATAGAATTAATAAACAAAACCTCCTTTCTAACATTTCTTTTGTAAGAGATCCTCTTACCACTGCTGAAAAATGTCTGGTAAATATCTGTTTATGTTAGTGTTGGGTGGCAGTGACTCAGGGTTTGTAATCTCTCACTAAAGGCGGACTCACACCAAAAGCTTCATGAGTGTCAAAAGCAGAAGTCACTCATTTCACTGAACACTCGCGACGAAGGGCATCCGGCGACGAAGGGCATCCGGCGCCTCAGCAGCGGCAAGCAGCCACTTGCAGATCGAATGTGATTGTCTTACCAGAACAAGAAAAGTTCCAGGCAGGCATCAGTTCCTTCCGATCCTCCACAACGGAAGAGAAACTAATAAATGCAGTCTCCGTTTTCCCAGAGCTGTATGATGCCTCACTGTTCATCTACTTTGACATTCACGTGATGTCTGCAGCACTGCTTGAACATCCCACCCCCGCTACCAGCGACTGTTAGAGGGCTGACGGCGAGATGCTGGCGAGCAGAGCGCCCACGAGTGCATTTGAAGTTTTTTGGTGTGCGTCCACCTTTAGGCATCGATTGCTGTTGGTGCATTTGACTGTGAATTAGAGGCTAACTTTGTTAAGGTAGAAAAATGTCATATATGTGCTTATCATTTCTGCATAAACATGTACTAACTCATAGAACAACAGGCTGTAATCTCCCATACTATACTCTAAATGAGAGAAAGGCCTTGTTCAACAGTATACAATAAGAGATGCAAAAACCTAAATCATGCGAACACGTTAATATAATTATTAAGAAGTCAGTGACTGTTCTTACACATATTTACAGCCAAATATCACACAGGAACTGAAGTGGTGGTCTGAAAAATGATTCTGCTGTGATGCTTTTATCCACAGAAATAACTGAGAGCAAAAATTTCCTCTCAGGTGTTGGGTCGTACCCGACTGCTCCCTGAAATAATCTGATCTGACTCACTGATTATGGTTATGGAGACAATAAACAGCATTAGCTTTTAGGTTCCATCCATGGTTGTAATAAATCAGAGCTACTTCAGAAACACTTAAAAATCACTATATTTTTCCGAAATTACAACTCACTGCTGCTCTCGGCGGCCTGCTGCATGGACTGTCCCCAGAGGTGAGACGCGCGGCTCTTCAAACAGTTGTTGATGTATGAAATGGCAGGAGAGGCCAGATGTGCCACAGAACCTGAGAGGCCTCTCCCACTTTTTAGGGAATCCAACTCCTGGAGCACAACCCACGGAATCAGGACGACAGGGAATCCCAAGACTACGGGAACATGAAGATGGGAGAGGGCATGTAGTGATGAATCCGTATTTCATTACTGCATTCAATCATGGCTAAAAGTAAATCCCCAAAAATGTTAAAATTTTATTTAATATGTTGGTAATTAAAAATTCAGATGCTTGTTCATTGTATTTGTTAACACACTTCTGAACTGTGCTATGATCTTTGTATCAGACTTGACGTTTTAGTTGCTCATTTTCTTTTCAGCCTCAAAGTATTACTCCAGTAAAAATAATATAAATGATGTAAAGGCAGGAAATAAGAGCAAATCTACAACCTCCCATCCAAAGGAGTGGAGGCATTGTGTAAAACATGGACAACAACAGAATGCAACATTTACAAACGAACTACCTTTACAGTCAGCGGTTCTATGAAGTGTTTTGAAGCGTGCATAATACTATGTTTTTGCAGTAAAAATATTACTTTACTCTTAAATGTATTCTTTCCACCAGATGTACAAATATATTTTACATTAAAAAGGTTAAAAGGATATGGACAGCCCTTAATGACATGCAGCAACATTCTAGCATTTAGCTCTAACTGGATTCTGAGCCTCTTATTACGGAAAGAGAATGATTTGAGTGATACATGAAATGGCCATAAAGCACCCTGCACGAAAACTCAAGTTTTAAATCTTATTTATTAACTAGTCCATAACGGAGGATACGTGCACCGCAACTACATGCAGATTTTTTCTCCTCGATGGGTCACCCAATCAATCTGTTGTTGCAAATGGGCATTGAGACTCGCCACGGGCAGAGACTGACAAAGCCCTTTGTCTCATTTACTCACTGCTCATGCCTGTTT
>JAPXVT010000006.1:21207306-21219702 GCA_029823135.1 Acanthurus reversus | reverse complement strand
TTGTTTGTTTTTGTTTTAAATAAAAAACTAAAACTTTCAAGAGTGAACTGAAATGAAACCAAGGTGAGGAGAGAAAGAAGAATCCTGGCAAGCGAAAGGGATGCTCGCGTTTGGCTGAGTTGTGTGTGGGAGTATTTGACAAAGAGAGACGGTGAGAGTGTGCGTTACACAGAGAGAGTCTCACTAGAAAACAAGAACTTCCTCAAAAGTACAGAGAAGTGAAACACACAAAGTGTAAAGTTGAAACCAACAAAATATTGACACTAACAACGACAAGATCAGATTAAACACCAGCCCAGAGATCATCATTACATTGACTGACTTCTTTTTATACTCTGAGCACAAGCAGCACATGTTGAGATATCCAGATAAAGATATTAGCAGTTACAGTATTTCTATGGCATCAAGTCCAATCTGTGCATCATACCATACCTTATTGAGTTTGCCCAGGGAGGAGATGAGATCTGCCCACTCACTCGAAGACTCAAAGTTCCGCAGCGCCTTCTCGATGACCGCTGCATAGCTCCGGTAACGGTAGTCATTCTGAAGTTCCAACTCCTCGGGATCCATGATACATCAGTCTGATCTGAGCATGTTTAGCCAAATATTCTGTAAGAGAGGTGAGAGAAAGAGGACTTCAAACTCATAAGAGTTCAACGAAAGTATCCATCTGTCTGAATATCCCTCTGAAGCTTGTTTATGGTAAATAAAATTAGCCAATTAGCTCTTGTCACTGATGGGCATGAACTCTGGAGCCCTGGGGACAAATGTGCTCATTCATGACTGGTCAGTTTTTTTTTTTTCCGATTGACCTTTCTCTCAGTCTGAAGGGGGAGGAGTCATTTTAACACAAACTGTGTGGCTCAAGTGCATTTCTAGAGAAAAACATGTTATGGACTGGGCACGGACACACAGAGGGATGCAGTTTGTTTCCCTTCCATCTACACAGTGACATTTAAAGCTGCATTAACTGTTTTAAGGGGCACTAGGATTATCCTGTAGTGTTGTCATAACAACCAGCAGAGAGAGTGACCTCATCAATCATCTTGTTTTTGGACACCTGGTGAATAACTTATATATTCACTCTCCTGTTGGCTCTGTTTTACTGCCCACGAACGCCTGACGGTAATATTTGAATCTTAAGGAGCAAAGCGCCCCAATATGTTGTTTGTTGCTGGGCTAACAACATACAGCTGAAAACAGCTGCCTGCTGTGGCTGTGGCAGGAAAACTGCCAGCCATAAAAACAAAACACAAGAACTGAAAGACTCTGAGAAGTTCCGTAGAACTGAGGGAAAACAAAATAAAATTCTTTAAAAAGATCCTGAGGAAGATTTAAATTAACAACAAATCTTATTTAAGGCTACACAGAGAAAAAAACAACAGACATAACAAAGTTCCCTGATAGATACACTGCTTGGTCAAGAAAGAGTAGCTTCTTGCTCTGTAGCGCACGGCATTGGCAGTGGTGTGTGATTGTGTGTGCGCGTGTGTAGTGTATTTGAACAGAGCTAAACTGAGAGATGGGCAAGGGAGCATGAGGACAGGATTAGAGGAGAACAGACATCTGGCCTCGCTGTGCCTGAGCTGAGAGGGACTTTAGCATCGAGGACAAACCCGATAACACGTGCTGAGAGCAGCTTTGTGTTATTGATTCTCTACTGACAGAAAAATTATCAATGAAAATTCTATTATAGATAAATCTTTAAAGTCACTTACGAATTGGAAACCCAACAGCTGCTGGTTTTAGTTTTATTATACTACCCTGCTACATGAAATTAGCTGATGTACTCTTACAAATTTAAAAAACTGAATACTGAGAGTTTTTGTCGATCAAAATAAGTAATATGCAGATGTCACTTTAGCCTCTGTTCACTTGTGTTTTTAAATGCTATCTGTGACATTTGACAAACGAAACATTTAATAAAATACATGTAAAAATAAAAGTAAAATGTTATGGTAACTACCAATAAAAATAACTGTCAATTGCAGCATCATTCTGCCTGCAACGCATCTTTAGTAAAGTAAAAATAGTGGAAAAAAGCAGAGCTAACCCAGATCTTGTGCAACAAGACTGAGACAGAAGAAAACTGTGCATTTATAGAGGAAAAAGAGAAGAGTAAATGAGATCAAATCATCTGGCTCAGTCTTAAAACACCATCAGCAGGTACCCCTCATCATCAGTGATTTCTGAAGTCCTTCCTTAAAACTAATTACAATCTTACACAACAGTCATAACATTTACGTCAAATAACATTATGACACGTACAGTGTGCCTCACTTAAAACTGAATTAATAACCAACAACCCAAATACAATAGAGACTGAAATAATACAAAAACTCTCTTCATCTGTACCCTAACCTTTACCCCCCCAAGACACGTGTTATCATTGTTATCAAACAGTGAACATGTATGCCAACTGGATCCCTAACCAAATCAAACAAATGACATCAAAACACTTCTAATCCATAAAAGCCACATGCAGGACTCGTGACTGCAGTATTTGTAAAATCCTGGCTTCATCCCTGTCAGCTGTGGATTAAACTTTCCAATGTTTTCTTCCCCACTGACATCTTAAATCAGGGGTGGTTAAGGCAGCGTATGTAACCCAACAACAGAGCTGCAACGATTAATCGAATAATCGATTCACTGATCAACAGAAAATTAATCGCCAACTATTTTGATATTCGATTAACCGTTTCAGTCATTTTTCAAATAAAAAAGTAAAACAAACTGCTGGTTTAGTGTCTTAAATGTGAGGATTTGCTGCTTTTCTGTGCCATTAAAGAAAACATATGAGGAGTCTTTGTGTTTTGGGCTGCTGTTTGGACAAAAAAAGCAATATGAAGACGTCACATTTCCCTCTGGGAACCCGAGATGTGCATTTTCAGCACTTTTCTGACATTTCATGGAATAAATGTCTGATGGACAATGAAAATAATCGTTAGTTGCAGGCCTACCCAACAATGCAATCTCCTCTCAGTGATTCTGCCGGAGGCTTCTACAAAAATGGACCATAATTCTTCCAGCACACACAACTCATTTGAATGCAACCTTCAAGCAAATGAGGATCCTAAAAACCATGCTTAATCATGGGTGACAGCTAGATAATCAAATTGCACATGCCTAGCAGAGTTAAATGCACATTCTCACTTCCTCACTGGATGTATCAGCAAAACAGCGAGTGCGATAAAACCAGTCATTTCTGCAGGCTGCTCTTAGAACAGTGTGTGCTAAGAGGGTGGACACACGCACTCTGGCATGCAGAAAGGTGCGCCATGGACTGTGTTACCTACTTGCCACTACTACCACAGCAGGCAGTGATGCCATGCAATGGTGTTTTGCTGAAAGATGGAAGTGAGAAGGACATATTGCATAATGTAACTGTGGCCAAAATGACAGCTGGCTACTGCAGCTTTTGGCCTGTAAACATGCAGTGCTGCAGCATCATTAGGCCTACTGCTGAGTGTAAAAAAGGCAGGTTGACAGTATCACTTCCTCCAAGCCTAATAGGAAACAAAGAAGATATTTTTTTAAGCAGTCAAATATGATTGTGCACACCTAGCTTAAGCACAAGAAAAATTCGTAATAGGCTGTGAGATATAACTACCATACAAACCGGCCAAATGACAGCTGGCAACTGCAGCTTTTGGCCTGTGAACATAAGATCAGTAGATCCCCCAGAGTATATTAGACATGTAATGTTAACAAACGACCTCCCACCATCAATTGGATGGCAGTATCACTTCCTCCAAGACAAATAAAAGTAAGACATTTTTACGGTGTGCAAATACAACTGTACTAAGCTAACGTAACGGTAACGTTAGATAAACACATGTTCGTCAATACATTGAGTGAACGAGGCAAAATTCGATGGTTTATGTTAACGTTAGCTAGCGAGCCGTTGAAAATGTAACGTCAACGTAGCATTAATATTTAAACTACGGAGTTTTGTTTATACTGTAATACTCTGGTTATAAGAGGATGGTGTAAAACGTTCCCGTTGGAGCAAATGGCACCAGCGTAAACAAAATTAGCCAACGTTAAGCTATCAGGTGCATCAATGACTCACCAAACGCGAAACAAGCCCAAGACAAACCGGAGCACACCCCCTTTAAAGTAGTCCGTCTCGAAGAAGCGACAGCCTGGTACGCATGGAGCATGTTTCAAGCTAACATGGCTCAAAGGAAATAAGTAGCAACCTGTTTTTTTTATTTATTTGTTGTTTACTGAGGATGAGTCTGTCACTGCACATCCACAGAGCACCAGGGGCGATAGTCACAACGGGGCGGGATTCTCAAACTCAGCTGATTCACACAGCCCGCAGACGGACCGTTCACTTCCTGTCAGAGAAGGGGTGGGGCGGGAATATTTTATCCCAGCAAAGGATGTGTTTGTCTTCAAACCGTCGTCAAAAAAGTCAATACACAAATCACTTTGCGTAAATTCTCGCTCAGGGCGGAAGCAAACCAGTTCATCCCCGAACGACTTTGAAATGGAGATGTAGGTATCACCGTGGACTCGCTGCCTTCAGGCTTTGGTACAGTCCAGGATGTACAGTGTTTACAAACTTCTCACCTCCTTGACAGATGCTTGACAGTACTGCAACTTCACAGTCTCTGATCCCAACTTAAAACACAACCTTATTATTATGTATGCATTTGTTTGTTTGTTTATTTATTTTATTTAAATAGAAAAACAATATTTAAATACTGTCTGGTTTGTTTGTTTTTTTTTTTAAAGGAAATAATATTGTATAATATAGGCTAATAACCTAAAAAACAGTTTGTTGTTGTTTTTTTTTAAATAATATTGGTACCCATATTCTGGAGCTAAAAAAAAGTCAGTGATGGAAGCTCAAGTAAAAATAGCAAAACCACAAATGCAACAATACTTTACAAGTAGAAGTTGTGCATTCAAAATCTTACTGAAGTACAAAGTATAAAATTATTAGCCAGCGAAATTGACTTTGTTGCTCCACATATGAAGAGAATACCATCTGCCAGTGTTACACTAGTATATACTATATAATTGATGCATTAGTGTTTTAGATGCTTTATGCTGTTGTAGATGGCCATTGGAGCTAATTCTAAACATTTATTATTAATAGCATACACTCTTGAGTAGGCCAGTCCATGATAATGCAGTGTAGCTCATTGTATAAACTGATTGTGTTTTGTATGTCCCATTGTATTCTGTAAAGTCAGTGCAGTGGAGGGAAAAGTGCAGTATTTCCTTCTCGAATGTAGTAGTGTAAAAATATAGAAGCAAAAACATTCAACTAGGCTACATGTACCTCCTAATTGTACTTACATACAGTACGTGATTTACTTTCCACATTCTGCGTAAATGCATGACAGAAGAGAGAAAGAATTTTGACCAATGTACATTTATGTACTGAGCAAGATATTTGTTTAACAGCTGAAAAATGAACAATTATGGTGGGCAAACTGTACGACGCTGTAAAATGTTAGACTGACACTTTTGTGCCAATGCTGTTAAATCTGTAAATCTGTTGTGCGTGTTTTCTTACCGAAAAAACACGCTCACTCATACTCAAAACGGGGCCATCATTAATGTTACTGATGCGTTAATGCTACTTCCTTGCTGTGACAGGAATAAATTACATTCTAACCACACAGTAGCGGAAACACCTTGGAACTGTTATAAATAAAATTAATGAAGAAAAAAGGTATTCTTCTGAAAAAAGCTCATGCATGAAATTAATCTAAGGTAGGATCTTCTTGTCAAAGATCAGAGTACCATTTTTACTTTGCGTGAAATACTGCATATTATGCATGACATAAAACCTGCTCTGTCCCCCTATAATGACGCAAGACCTGCTTGTCTCTGTCACATGCTGTAGCATTCAGACCTGTTCTTCATTCATAGTTGTAGTTCTTAAAAACAATGTCATTGTGTCTGACCTGTCGTATGTAAAGGTTCAAGAAATATTTTCAACTGAGATTTTGGTTATAGCTTCAGATGCCAGGTTGTATGTGCGCACCAGGACTGGTAAGTACAAGTTTATGTCTCTAGGTGGAGCTCCTGTATTATGCAAACATTTATGAATCTGCTTTACACAGCCAAAACTCACATGATGTTTCAAATTATGGTGCCTTGTTTAAAATATCAGTGCAAATGAATAATTTAAGGCTGCAATGTCTTGATGTAGCAGTAAGATGCAAGACATATTTTGTGAATTACACAACATAAGATGAACATAGAAAACAGAATATTCTCCTGATGGCCAGGTGTTAAAACCAATGAGAGCTTGATAGGTTTGAAAATATTGTTACGTTATGCCGCCCAGAGTATAAACAAACAATGCTAAAGTCAATCAAAGCTAAGTGTTTCAGTTGCCACTTTTCATTCATCTGTTTTGCTCTTCTGTTTCCTGAATGTTATACGAGGACAAGTCAAGTTGTAAATGATGAACAGCATTTGACTTTCATTTTTAGCCTTCAAAACTGCTGATTTTTTTCTTGGTACATATGAAAGAAGTCCATTCTTCTTAGCCCTGCTAGCGACTAATAAAACTTGGTATATGATATTTGGTTAAAGCACAGCATTTCATGGTTTATTTGAACAAGCTTGCGTCTAACTGAAAGTAATAAGTACTAAACAAGTCTTCAATGGGCTACTGTTAAATGGCAGACTGTAGAAAATTCCTGTGCCAATATATAAAACATCTAAATCAGTAAATGTATGAGGCAATTAAAGGCCTTTTGTGTAATATAGAAATAAAATAGAGCTTCTATCAATCAGTGGAAAGCTGTGTAGCCCTTTGCCCCTACTTCATCCATGCAGAACCGGTGAACATGAGCACAGTTATAACAGAAAATCTATTTATAGACTCAATGACATAATACAGTGTTTACCAATGGAAAGTATGTCTAATTATAGAACAGCTTACTATAGACAGAATTTGAAAAAAAAATATTGGAAAGTACCTGCCTGCTGTGCTCTAAAATGGGACAGTGATAAAACCTGTTACTTCTGCGTGAACATCACTTACAGCATATATTTAGAAATCTTATCGGTCTATTTGAAAATTTTTAAAGACAAAGATGGTGTAGCTGTGTTGTCCTGCATTTGTGACACTGGCACTACCGTCTGTTCAAAATACATAAAAGCGACTTATCCTTAAACTTTTGTTGTTTTTGTTTTTAGTGTGCCAAATTCACACTGAACCATGACTCCTAAACCTGCATTTGAAATAAATTATAACTTTTGTCTACCTTTAACAAAGATATTCCGATTAAAATTTCTTCCTTTTCTTTACCTGTGCCCCAACTTTGTGTGTGCAGAGTACCGATACCAGTATGGTAAAGAAATGTCGTGTTTCACAAGTCGATTTATTGTTTTTGGCTAATTGTGCAGTAATAAATCTGTGAAGTTGCATGGACTGCACATCAGTGCATAGACTTGTGTTTGTGACTTGTGACCCAGCATTTGAAGCAGTATCTGTATCCGTATCAGAAGAAGCCAAACCTTGACAGCCAAAGTGGTTTGGAGTCTGACTTTTCATCCTTGTACAAAGCTCTAACATTCACAGAATTCTTTTTTGTACTCTCAGAGGGATTGTCTACTATCATGTGATGTAGATGCAGATTAAAAAAAAAAAAAAATTCTTAACAGTGTTGGATGAACTAAGCAGCCTTTGTAGCTGTAAACTCCCGAGGTGCTTTCTTTTTGTTTGATATTTGTCTTTTACTGTGTTTGCACTGCACCAGTTCTGAGATTACGTATAAAAAAAAAAAAACACCACTTCTTGAACAAGCTCATGACTGGTTGGAAAGTTTCATGTTTCACACTGACTTGACAACTTCTGAGACCTACCATCCAGGGTCACCAGTGTTTGTTTGGGAAGTCAACTCAGAGGAAGCGGGACTACAACTAACACTGAAAAAAGGGGGGAAATACAGTCACTTTTGTATACTGCGCACATGGAGAGTGCTGTGTAACAGCACACTGGTGTTTCTAATCAGCCGCAACCAAGTTGGACAAGAGGGACAGAAAACAATGGGTTTATTGTTAACTCTGCCAAGAGGGTTGTTTTCCTCTTGTTTGTCTGTCTGTTATTAGTTAAAGAGATATCTCAGACACTGCTAAACAGATTTGAAAAATATTTGTTAGAAGGTCTTTGGTCCACGGAAGAACTTGGTTTAAGAGTTTCTTCGACTTTGTTTTTTGTGTATTTCTACATGACTCTCCAACAACTGATTGCTAACTTCTTGTTAACTTGGCATTAAGTGACGTGTTTGTAAAATGCACTGTTAATTCTCAGCAAAATTTTGATGACGTCTGGAAATATAAACTACTATGTGCCATTTTACCTGTAGGTGTCTCTATAGCAACATGGTACATTTGAACAGACATATTTTAGTGGTCATAAATTTAACTTCAGTGAAGTTTTGCACAATTCATCTCTGTCCCAAACCCAAGAGTCAAGCAGTCTCTACAACGACGACTGCGTAAATGCCCAATTATTTTGCATGGTTGGATAAATATATGGTTCTTAAATAAACATTTCAAGATTATACAGCTTTCACAGTGTGAGAGTAATTTGATTTTATTTACTCCCAACCCACGGTGACACCACAAATGAACCAAGCAACTCATCAAGACTGTGATGCAATCCAGTGGTTCTCAATTATGCTGTTAAGGACATCAAGTTCATGCAAATAATTAGACATAAAGTACTTTATTGTACTGATTTGGATTTCTTCAGCAAGCGAGGAAAACTACTATCAGGTGATGCAGTACATGGCCCGAAAGAAAAAACGGATTTACAGACTTAACCATTCTATAAACGTAGATGAACGTCAGGGGCGTAGCTTATCACTGGATATTATGTCTTATATTTTTCTTTACACATGCAGTGTTGGCACTAACAACAAAACAGGGTGACCCACATCAAAAACACAGAAAGGTGCTTTCCACACAAGCCCTTGTTCTTCTGAAGTTTATCCGTAGCCCTGTGGGAATTCATCGTGAATAGAAGAAACAACCAGAACTTTGCCAAAGGCAGTTACACTTGGTAATTACCGATGAGAATCAAGCTCCCATCTCACTGAGAAAACAGGGGGGGTGGTAAACATGATCTTAGAGTTGAATCCCGTTTTTCCCTCCCCTAATTTCCTCTCTTTCTCCTGGTTCCCCGAATGGGAGGAAATTTGTGCATAACATCAGCAACAATGTTGATGGACTGTGAACTGAAGGCAAGACCACAGCATGTTAACTTTCACTTCCACTTAGAAAACCATGAACTGTGATGTTCAAGAATATCCGAAAAGAGCTTAAACCAGTTGTTATTGAAAATTAATTGTGTTTAATGTTTTTTGCAAGTGGCATCAGTGATTTATTATTATTGTGTGGATGTTTGGTTCTGTCACATGCGTGAACAGAGAGAACAACGGGGCCCCACTGATGAGATAAAGGATTAGAGAAGATAGATTGATAAAAATAACTGATAACACTGAAGCCAGCACCTGTTTCCCTCGATCTCTCCTTTTCTATTGGCTGGCAACACAGAGGAGAGCTGTGGCCTTGCTGCTTTCATCTCATAAACCTGAATTATAAAAGGTTAATGAGGGGAACAAAGAAGGTTGAGAACATTAAACCCAAATATAAACTGTCTTTACGCACCAAAAGCCCCAATAAAAGACTAAATAAATTACTTATTTGGTAAGTAAAAGTCCATGTCCACGTTAAACTTTCATGGACTATTACTTGTACTTTGAACTTACAAAACTTGAAATCTGACCGTTTTGTGGTGGTGAAAAAGATGACTGTAAAACTGTAAACAAGTTTGGACGAGCAGTGCTAACTACCGAGAAGCCTTGTGACTCCGTTAGATGTTATCTCAAAACTGATACGGTCCCATTACTCATACATAGGGATGTAGCAAATGAACATTTCCCACACTCACTACGTTGGAAGTGCTGTAACAGCTGAGAGCATTTTGTCACTTCAAGCATCACCGTTTGAATGTTGTCACTCAGAAAACACAAAAGGCGTCATCTAAGTGTTCAGAATCCCTCAGAGCCTGAAGTCTTGTTGACTTTGTTCCCAATGTATGCTAGAGTGGCTTTTACGATGCATCACCCGCTGACATTTCCACCTATATTTTGCACGCTCCCATGAAGATGGTTAAATCTGACTGGCAATTTGTCACAAACTCTCAGTATAACCCACCATGTAACAGATCTTTTAAGCCTGATGTTTATTAACACTACAGGCCTCACGATTGGGATGAAATGGCAAAAACAGGCCAAAGTGAACAGCGTCTTGGAGGTGAGTCAGGCCCATACAGGATTAGTTAATTTCTCAACGACAAAGATGTTTTTTACACAGGTTAAACTTTTTCTGTATTTACTATTACGTAGATATTAGTTTAAGTTTGCATAGTAAAGCTTTATTCCGAGTAACTAAAGTGTCTACTGTGTACAATTCATTGATTTTTGACACATAGTCTATCAGAGGATAAAAATACACGTACACGTATACAGCTATGACACAGCTGACTGACGACAAAGCTTACTGATTAAAATCTAAATAGGAAGAGTTGCTCAAAATGGAGCTGAAGGACGACTGCTGAAGGCTGTGCTGAATAGAGTCAATTCATCTAAGGCTGCACGATTTTGAAAAAACATCTAATTGCAATTATTCTGACTGATACTGCCATTGTGATATGAACTGCGACATAAGAGGAAATTATAATTTTTAAATCCTTATTCTCATTTTCATGAAAAAAAAGTTATTTAAAATCATATAGTGTGATTAATGCAGGGATCTCTACCAAACGAAGATGTTTTAAGTCTGTAGAATGTGACGTGTGGAGCAGGACAACTCTGCAGCACCACAATATCTGAATTAAATGACATTTTGGAAACGCATTTCTCCGTCACACAACTGCCCCTAGATGCGATTTGAAAACTGCAGCGGGCCATATTGCGATATTGATTAAGTTTCAATTAAATGTGCAGCCCCAAAGTCATCTTCTTCATGTGCATGACTTAATTTAATTCAGTTGAGAGTGGTACACACTTATGTATTAGACCTGTCCACGACTGCCACGATTCTGGTCCTCTCTGTTTGATACATTATCCACTGCTTTACAAATACCACTACAACCTTGCCCACTGCTAGCCAGAATCTTAGCAATGCACAGGCTAGAACAGAAACATAATTGCCTTCACAACAATCTGGGTGGGAGGAAGATTATTACGGTCCTGGAAATCTCCAAAACGGCTTTGAGAACCAATTTATTAAATAGTTCAGCAGCCTGTCAACCATTCCTCTACACTAAAGGTCCAAAGGTGTGTGCCATGATGCTTGTTTTGCTGGTCCCTATGCAACTGGAGATGCAATGATCAAATGTACTTGTATTTTTTTCTTCCTTGTCTCTGTTCCAAGTGAATAGGTAAATATGACTGAACTGAGTTGGTACTTAATGGAACAGTGATGTCTGAAGTTGGACTGACCCATTTTTATCAATTCAGCTAATCAGTTTGGTGCTGGGCTGGAGTCCCGTATCAGTATCGGTGTTGGTGCATCCCTACCTGCAACCTGTCAGTTTGTCCAAGCTACTCAACAAAATAACGCTTAATCCCTTAACAGTGACCCCTCCACCCCCTCCCAATCCTCTTTCTTTTTTTCTTACAACTTTTTGAGTTGGGTTGCTATAAAGACATGTTGATATGCTACTGACTATAGTGTAGCCTATCTTACTTTCGCTAATAAAAAATGTTTAATAAAAAATCATGCACCATCTTCTCTACCTCTCTCTTTACAGATATATATTTTAATACAATCAGTGTATTATTGTTTTGTGTATTATTGTTTTATAACAGCTGCATTTAATGAGAATAATTAGGCCAAGATTTATTTATTTTTAGGAAGGGAAACAAGTTAATGGAACACCTAGATAATTGTCCATATTTCTAATGAATGTGAGACTCTGTACTGCTTAAATAATTCCTTTATGCTTTCATTATCCAGAACTGCTGAAGCTACGCAGGGTTGCGGGGTGTGCGTGTGTGTGTCTGTGTGTGTGTGTGTTTGGTGGGGTTGGCATGCAGAGACAAACAACCATTCACGCTCACATTCACACCTACGGGCAACTTAGAGTCACCAGTTAACCCAACCTGCATGTCCTACCCCGGCCAGGTATCAAACCTAGGCGTAGGCCTAAGGGCCTGGATTTGAACCCAGGACCTTCTTGCTGCCCTGTGGTTTGAATGATAAGCTAATTTTACTCATTTATTAAAGCTATGTTTGCTATTGTCCTTTATACAATGTTTTGTAACAAATGTGTCAAAACCCTGAAGTTCAAGTCCGGGTCAAATTTTCATTGAGTACATTTTTTATATTTGTATTTGTTTTTTCTAA
>JAPXVT010000006.1:21143843-21157831 GCA_029823135.1 Acanthurus reversus | reverse complement strand
ACAAATGCATCCTCCCTCTCTTTTTGCATTCCCCCAACAAACACTGACTCCACATGATGCATTTTCTCCAAGCGTCAGCTCTTTAAAGACAGACTTCAACTGTTTGTGTCAGTATGAAAAATAAAAAGGAGCAAGTAAAACACAATATATATATAAATATATATGCAGTACCATGTACCTAATCCATAACCAAGCCTCAGCCTCATAGAACACTGCAGAGCTGTGATTGGACACGAGGAGTGAAAAGTTCAGGTTACTCTTTCCCTTTTAACAGGACAGTCAGTGTGGCTCCTGTATGTTTTCATGAAGCTGTTACAGTAATACAAACAAGGTGTGAGGGGAAAAAAAAGGATAGGAATTATAATGCCCTGTAAACTCTTGATGAATACACTAGACCCATCTTTAAAAATTGAGCTTTTTTTTATGCATAAAATCTGTAACATTGCAGGATTTAGCAACAAATCTGTTGAACAAACAGCATTTTTAGCATCCAGACACCTTTACAAAGGTCTCTGCAGAGTCAGAACTCTATTAACCGCTCTATTACAGGTCTGTTACACATAAAGCTGCAATGCTCAGACTCCATGTCTCTGCTGTGAGTTGAACGAATAAAAAGATGGATTAGTGATGTTTATTTCTGTTATACATCTGTGATACAATTCTGCTCACCACTGCTTCCCACTAGTAACCAACAAAGTAGATTTCCTGAAGAATGGTCCATGTCGTCAATTATCTATAGAAAATAAAATTCTGCTGTCTTATTTATATCATATGACAATGCCAAACTGAAGTTAAAAGCAATAACTTGTTGGGTGACAGCATGCTTTATCTCCGGAGCTTGCTGAATATGAAGCAGTGAGCTTAAATGAAAGCCAAAAATTTAGGAAGACTGCAGGTGTGATGACTACTGTGGCTGTCTAAAGGATTTTGGTTCCACTTTCTTCCACCACACAAAGATAAAAGGAATAAAAAAACATTTTTCTGACTTTGAGATGAGGCTCATCTTCTCTACAAATTAAAATGCTCTGATTTACAGTGTTTTGCGGTTCATTAAACTGATTTTCTTTGTGCATTAGAAAAAACTTTCTGTTACCACAGCTTTTGCATTTAGCTTCAGAGACTTGTTACAGGCATTATAATAAATTACAAGCATGTTACAGATTATTGAATGTCTCATTAACAAAGTCATTAGACTGCATTGAAAGACATTAAATCCTCATACAGTAAAGATATGGCAGACGCATGAAATGAAACTGAAAAGTCCCTTTAAGCCTATCCGAGTCCTCTGAGCAATGTACAGCATCTAGTGAGGGGGCTCTGTGAGGATCGACACGCTGAGGTGTCCCTCAGTCTGGGCAGACATTAGAAAGAAAGGTTGGTATATGGATAAAAAAGGTTTTGTATAAAAATGAAAGGATAAATATAAAATATTACACAGAGGTATAAAACCCGCAAAGAAGATTAAAATACAGAGAGAAGTGTACACAGGATTTATGGGTACAGTCATTTAACTTTGGCACAAGGTCAAACTCACACTCGCACACACTGCTGGCTTGTGTGGGATTTTCCAGATTAGTGTTTGAGACTGGCCGCAAAAGGCTGGAAAGGGTGTGGGCATAATGTCACTGGTTATGCTGGTCATGCTGGAGTGTACTTCAAATGTCTCTTCACATGAAGCCAGAGCTGGAAGACAGAAGATGAGCAAGCTGAGCATCCATTTAAAAGCAAATTCCAAGTAACATCTCACATCATATTACTGACTTTACCATTACACCACAGTTTGTCTCTGAACATTTCAGATGTCCACTTTTTAAAAAAAAATTTAATTATAGTGTGTGGTCTAGACCTTCTCTGTATGTAAAGTGTCTTGAGACAACTTTGTTGTGCGTTGGCGCTGTACTAACAAAATTGACTTGAAGTGACCTTTCTAGGGCCCTACGAAATCCATTCTATTTTTTTTTCCCAAATTCTTTTTTTTTCTTCCCATTTTAATTTTGTCATCTGAAGGGGCTTAGTGGCCCGGCTAATCTCCACTCCTTCTCTTTAAGAGCAGCCTCTTACTTCTTGCGGTCCTTGTCCTTCTTGCCGTTGGCGGTCAGGCTCTGGGCCTGCAGGAGGTGGGCAGCTGCTCGTCTCTTGCTGAAGGAACTCTGGTCCTCCTCCAGGAGTCTCTTCTTCTCCTCCAGAGCTGCTTTCTCGTCTGCGTGGAGGCGCTTCAGCTGCTCAAAACGACTTTGCAGCTGAAACAAACATGGAGAACAACAGAGCTGAGTCACTATTCTGTCTTTTGGTGTAGCAAATAAAAATGATTAAGGACAACAAATTAGTTTCAGCATAAATGTTGGTTTAGTTTTTTACAATAAAAAAAATGTAAAAAGATTCACTTCAGGGAGGAATAAATGCTTTTGCTTTGATTTTTGCCCAGTAAAAAAGAAACATGAAAAACCAACAGTTGCTGGTTTCATGATTCATAGGAGAGAAAAACAAAATTAATTCGAATTCGAAAAAATTTGGAAGGAAAAAATAGTCTTTCTAGTACAGTAGGTCACAGCTGAGCCTCAAAATCTGTAAAATGTTACAGATGTTAACAAAGGACAGGACTTTTACTTTATGGCATTGTTGTTTCTTTGAAATAACTAACAAATAACTAACCTGGGAGCAACTTTAATAGCCGACTCTGTTGCAGCCTTCCAAGATCTCAGCAGTGTTTCAGTGAGTACAGTTATTATCATCCATCGAACTGATGACAAGGGCTATAACTATATAACTCACATGCAATAAACTTCTTTAAAAAAGAAAAAGAAACAAAGAAGAAAAAAAAAACAAAACTAACTGCTGTCAAGTCAGCAACTCGCACCCCTAGGGACAACACACATCTTGTCTGTGGCTCTTTTAACACAGACACGTGCCGAGCTCATGCCTGCGTGTCTTCATACCTCTCTCTCAGCTTCCTTCAGCTCAGCCTCCTTCTCCTTCACCCTCTGCACAAACATCTGCCTCATCTCGTCCTCTCTCTTCTGCAGCTCCACCAAAAACTCCTGACGCTTGGCTTCGTAAGTCTGCTGCAAGCTGCACACACACACACACACACACAGATGTCAGTCGCATCACGTGTAAATTGTGTCCACACAGGTGTTTATGAGTTCACAGCTCACCTGACGGGTTTGCACTCTGGGTCTGTGTCTTTAAATCCCATTTCCTCCAGTTTGCAGCGTCTGTACAGCTCATAGTGGCGAGTGTGTGTCTGCTCCCTCAGGTCCTCCATGTTTACACAGATGAGCATCTCTCTCAGCTTCACAAAGTCACAGTGATTCTCATTCTCCACTGACACACACATCAAAAGATAGGAGACACATTAATAGTTATAAGAAAAATAATAAAAGGGTTAGTCTTCCAGCTGATGTTAAATATTGTTAATGTCTTAGAAATTTCATCCAGATTTCATTACATGAGACCAGACGATCGTGATAAGACGATGAAAATCCCCACTGACAGCCACAGTGAGATATGTTTCTTTACTGCAGTTTGACCGGAAGCTAAAACTGACTCCACTGAGCAAAAAGACAATCCTCAGATTATGGCATTTCAAATGTAGGAAAAAAAACACAAACAAACCAATTCATCTTACCTTGTACGACACCCCAAGGATACTGACGAGCCTTTACCATCTTATTGCCAACGGAGACTTCCTCTGTGCTGCCGACTACAGCAAACGGCAAATGACCCTATAAAAAACAGGTCACTTTACTATAACATGGCTGGATGTACAATACAGTTACTACTGAACCTGTTCTCAGGATAACTCAGCAGTTTAAAACCACTCCCTCAGTAATACTCCGTCCCATACACACATACACAGTGTCTGCATGTTATATTTTTAAAATCTTGCAGATACTAAAAAGAAATGTAAATTCTAAACTGGAAATAAAACTGCAAACCTACGGGAATATAGTGTAAAACATTTAGTGTAAATAATATTTATTACTTTATATATTTATTTAGTTTTTTTAATTAGACCTTAGACGTTAGAGAATGTGTAGCTAATCAAGTCACAACCAAGCTTTAAGAAAGCACTCTATTTCAAGGTGTGTGTGTGTGTGTGTGTGTGTGTTTCCTTACATTCATTGTAGTGTTGACCTTGGCTACAGTCTCGTCATCCAGGGGGAACTGGTATATCTGGACCCCGTTGCTGACCAGTTCACTCATGATTTTGATCTTGAACTTGTGCAGCTCGCTCTTGCTGATGGTGTCGGCTTTGGCGATCACTGGGATAATGTTCACCTACAGCAAGATGGGAAATATGTTCATGTGCAGGCGCAAAACAGCAGATTCTTCTTTCACAGCAATCATTATTAAATATAGATAATTTGCAAAAAATGTATTAGATCTTCAATGCAAAAAAATTCAAAACACATGCAAAACTTTTTTATTAAGCAAGAACATAACTTCTAAAACTAAAAGAAAGGAGCATGAGAAAAAATGTGACTGGATGATAAATGCTTCAGGACATTACAATGGATAATATTTACATACATCGGGGCTTTTGCCGAGGATATGGATTAACCAGCCTGGGGGAAAAATAGCCATCAAGGGAGGTCTGTGGTCATAATTATTTGGTGAGCTCAAGCACATCCTAAGGCTGCATTCAGACCAGATCAGGTGATCTGGTGAAACGCCTCAGGGTTGTCCAGTGGCGTGAGTGTCACTTAACTGACATCACAGGACCCAATGTGTGATTTCAAGTAGTGTGCTCTATTCCTCCAAGGGGTGGGGGAAAAAAAATAATAAAATCGAATCTTAGATGCATTGTGATTCAGATATGGAAGGTTCTGAATCGATTTGACAATGTCCTTTAATCGATACTGAAAATTTTAATGTAAAATAAAAAGAATGAAAAAGGCAGAAAACTGGAATGCAGCGTGCCATGCACCCAGACAGTTTATGGGGAGCTTATAGGAAAAATAGAAAGAAACATGGCAGACTGCGAGACCCGACCAGCACTAGTGGATTGAATGGTAGCGTTTGGAAGCACTTTGGCTTCTATAAAGTTGATGGAAAGTGAACTGGACAAGAGCCATGACATATGAAAGCTGTTTCACACTAAGATAAAATCTAGATGCATCTGTAATCGTTTTATAATCTAATCATTATCAAATTGAACTGTTCGGTGCCTAGAGATTCCCACCACTACTTTCTCCCCGAATCAAAGGGTGGTCTGTCACTGGAAGCCGGCCCCTTCACGTGATTGGCTGCAGCAGCGTGACATAGGGCTAACTAAATCTCTAAACCACTTTTTCAGCTGAAAATCGAAGCTAAGAACAAGAAATATTTAGTGGAGTTTTTGACTGATTCAGGTCTAAATCTTGACTTTTTAGTGCAAATTAACTGACTTTTCCTTATTCCATTATAAATGTGTGCAGCGACTGCCATCTAGTGGTTGAACCCGGCTATTGCAATGCAATTTTTTGATGCATTGTAATTGGTTGATCAGGTGAAACGTGACATGTCTGGTACACTAAGCCCGGCACCCCGGCTACCAATGCTCATGATTCGGAAGACACACACATCACCTAGGAAACAGTCGGCTAGGCACACACGCGAGCACACCAACAGGCACACCACCATAGATTAGTGAGATAAAAGTTAAATCCATGCTCAATCTGACTTCTCCAAAATCTAAACCATGTTACTACCCCCAGATGCATTTTAGAATTTCAACAAGGATGCATGTCAGCCAAAACTCACTTTGCCTGTGACAGTGACTATTGATGATGTGAATGCAGTCAAAACTGCTTAACTGTAACTTCCTTGACTGATGGGGGGGCCTAACCCTGGGCAAAGCTTCAGGCACACTCACGTCGAACAAGGTATGAAACAGACGCTTTTATTTAAATCCTGGGCATTTAATTAAAATCAATAAAAATAATCTAGGCAGGACACCAACGCAGACCGGTTTCGACCTAAACTACGTCTTCCTCAGGGCGAATGAAGCTTTGCCCAGCGTTGGGCCCCCCCAGCAGTCAAGGAAGTTACAGTTAAGCAGTTTTGACTGCATTCACATCAGCAATAGTTACTGTCACAGGCAAAATGAGTTTTGGCTGACATGCCTATTTGTTGAAATTCAAAAAATGCATCTGGGGGCAGTAACATGCAGTTGCTCAAAGAGCATGGAGCCAGAGGAAAGGCACAGGCCGGCGCATGTTAGTCTACCTCTCAAAGAACTGAATTCTCCACAAATTTGAGTGGTAAGGTACCCAAAGTCAGAGTGTGGGATACCATTTCTCTTGAGGTTATGTGGCTTGACAGAAAGTTTGCAACAGCCCCCGGGAGGTCGTGAGACAGCTGTTATGCAGTTACAATTCACGTCATTTGCCATTAGCGCAGCATGATGAATGCATAAATTCAAATGATAATGAGTTAATCTAACCCTAACTCCGCAGTCTGAAGTAAGTTAAACTTTGGCAGCACCTCATAGCACCCTGGAGTGGAACTTTAATGTACAAAAGCGCTTGGTTAATTTTCTCTCACCACTGAACTGTAACTTCCTTAAACTCTGAGCAGAGCTGCTCCTGATGCCATGGACATCTGGAACCAGAGCTAAAGCTAATCTCCCTGATCGAGATGCCCTGAAGCTACATTCATACACATTACAAAGGCATCCATTAGTCTGACCCTGGTAGTGCAGACAACAGATAACTTCCAACAATATTTGTTGTCATTACTTTATCTAAAATACTTTCTGAAACTGCGTGTAGATAAGTGTTATATAAATCAGGTTTACTGATGTTATTTCTGGCCCTGCAGCTGCCTCTGCTGTCCAAGTCTTGCCACATTCCACTCTGGCCTGTCTGTCCGTCATGTCGTCGTACCAAAGAAAGGCTTGGAATGAGTTGTTGTCACTAGACAAGCCTCTGAGCCAGACCACACACCCATACGCACACACAGAACACACACTGATGCCAGCAGAGAAAACAAAACAATGCCAGGAGATCTGTTCCAACAGCTGTCTGAGTGACTGACTGTCTCTCCGTCAGCTCTGCAGATTCAACAAATGGCTCTTTCTGTGTGTATCTGTACGGTGACACAAAAGGACAACTCAAGTGTGTGTGCGTGAGGTGATTACAGCATTCCACTGCTTTTTCTACTCCATTCACCAGCGAATCCAGGGCTACTGACACTTTGGTGCAGCAAAATCACACAAACACACAAAAAAACACAAACTCACTACACACAGGGAGCATGGGAAAGTTTCTGACCACTTTAATAGAGAGGGGAGGGGCTTGAGCGAGCTGGACAGAGAACCTTTCCCAACAGCCAGACATAAAAAACGCTTAGAGGACTATCTAGAAAAAACTCTGCTGAGTTTTTCAGTCTCTATCACACTAAAATTTTCATTTTAAAAACTGAAATGATCTCTGTCCAATTGCTTTGGAATCCTTTCAGGAATAATCTCTATCCATATTAATACACCTGAAAACACATCACGTACACTGTGCCTGCATGCACCAGTGTAAATAAGAAGCTGAGGGTTGGTTGCTTAGTTACAGAAAGGACTGCAGGGGAAGAACAGCAATGGTAAAAAGTAAGAACAGATTTCTTTGCTCTGAGTGGTGTTGAGGTGGAGCTGTTGGCAAAGACAAGGTCAGCTAAAACATGTATTTTGTATTTTTACAGCAAGTAAACTGAAGTTTTACTTCAGCCATATTTTGAACTTTTCAGAATCTGGCAGACCAAAAACCCCTCATTATTGAAAACTATGCAATATTAAACAAAAGAAATGTCCCGATGCGACAGATTACAACGTTGGAGACCCGCAAAGTATGATTTTGTTGTTGTTGGTGTTGTTGTTGAAGCAATGCATGCTGGGACATGCAGACACTGCAGAACAGCTGTGTGAGCAGGACAACTCAGAAAGCTCAGCTTTCTCTGTCATTACAGCACAAATTGAGGAATTTATTTCTTCAGTTGACGACAACTACCACCAACATTGACTGGACATCCACATGAAAAGTGGTGGATTTTTCCTTTAACTGAATGTTTTCTGTAGTAATAGGCTGACTAATTATGTGTGTCTTGCTGAGAGACCAATTTAAGTGACACTGACCCATCCTCCACTTTGTGTGCTCTTACCTGGAGCTCCACAACAATAACAAGAAAGGTAAACTTCAGCATCTAACAGCAAACTTTATCAAACAACTTGCACCTTTCCAGTGAAATCAACCTTTTTTCCCCCCTTTTTTAAAATTCTGTCTGGGACATGCAGTGCTTTTAAATATTTAATGCTTTTTAAGAATGCTCATATCAAAAGGAACATCGAAAAGTCACCTTCTGACAAACCAATGCATCACTCAAGCCTTTCAACACACACATACACACACACACACAGATTTGTCCTACCTTGCTGTCTAGTTTTTTCATTGTGACCAGGTCAAGGGATTTTAGTGAATGGCCTGAGGGGGATATAAAGTAAAGGCAGGCATGGACTCGTGAGTCGTGGTAGTTGTGAAGAGAGCGCTTGATTTTTAGCTCCTCCTGCAGATAACTCTCAAACTGCCTGTCGATGTAGTCCACAACTGGCTGATAGCTGCGGGACACACATACAGATTAATTCACAATGGCAGTAAATTTAAAATAGAATATTTCACTAAACACTCATTCTTAATCTCCTCCTCCCACCTCTCTTGCTTGTTCATTTGGTCTCCAAAGCCCACAGTGTTGACCACAGTGAGGCGTAGTCTGACGTTGCTTTCCTGTAGGTCATAGGTTTGAGCCCGCAGCTTCACCTGAGGCTCAAAGTGAGATGACTCAAAGTTCTCAAAGTTGGTATTAAACAGAGTGTCCATCAGGGTAGACTTGCCAATGCCAGTTTCACCTTAAACCAGAAAAAGATGGGACACAATTCTTAACAAGTGAATCAAACCAGCAATAATCTTCTAATCACAATGTTCTTCAGACCCCTTGTCAACCATATTAGCCCTAATACTCAGACTAGTACTTAACAATAAGGGGTATCAAACTTCACTAGCTAAGGAGCAGGAGGTCAAGTAAAAGAATGTGAGTGTGTGTCAATGTAATGCCAGATGACTGAGGAATTTATTTTTGTAGGAGTAGCATCCTGTGTGTATCTATGCATGCATGCATTTGTGTATGTGTCAAGTTACCGATGCAGAGAATATTGAAGCAGAAGCCCTGGCAGATGGACTTGTTGACAAGCTGATCCGGCAAGCTGTCAAAGCCCACATGGCCAGCCAAGGACAGGGACCGGACTCCTTTATTCTGAAACAGAAATCAGACAGATACTTCTTGAGATGCAGCAGTTATTTTCTCCTCAAACAGATCAAAGTTCCCACGGATGTGGGATTATTATTTCAGCAGCAAAAGTAAACTACAAGCTGTTTTAAACTGTTCAGTTGCGAGTCACTTCCTCCAACTACATATCTTAGTTTTAGCAGGTATGTATAAGTACCTACTGGTATCAATGCCTGTCCTAACCTAATTCTAACCTAAAACTTTGCTCCAAATGTTTTAAATCAGCAACTCAGTCAACCAAACAGATTATTAAGATTATTCCATATATTTCTGATTTTTTTTTCTTTCAATAAGCAAGCTACAAAAAGCTTTTCTCATTTTATACACAAGCTATGGATACTAAATCGTCCTGTGCTCTCTCGTCCTCCTCGGCTTTGCCCTCATGTGAACTTGTGATGGGAAAACCAGAGTCATCATTATTATCATTCCTTAGCTAAACAAAAGGGTGCGCTGACCTAATTGTGATGAGGTTCAATTTGCTGGGGTTAATGAAATTCTACATGATTTATCTCCAACTTAAGACCGCTGGAAATTTCGATTTCTACAAAAGGAATCACAAGATTTTTCAACAAGACATCAACATTAAATGTGGTGTTTGGTATAACTACGTAGCGTTAAACGCCAAATTCCATTCAAACTGTAACAATTTGGTGACACTATTTTCAACTACATTACATACAAAACACGCCTAAAAACATTTTTCTATAGTATCCATATGGCACAGCGGGACAACACATCAACTCTTGGCTGTTGAAAAGTTAGCCTGGTGTTAGCTTGCTAGCGTCCTTCGCGGTTTGATTTGGTGAAAGATGTTAACGTTAAGAATTGCTTTAAAAGTTGTAAACTAGAGTTTAAAAGTACCAGTTGATGTTCTGGATGTAAACTGTTATGAAAAGCAGATGTTTCTGTGTTCAACACTGTGTGTAAGTTACGTCTGAATTGCTTTATTTTCAATTAAATGACGAAAAGTTGTTATCGGACTAGCGTTGGCTAACGTTAACTTAATGAGCCCCGGACACTCCCTGCTCAACTGTCAAGAACACTGTCATTTGTCAACCATAAGAAAGGAAAAATACAAACCGGCTGCCGAGCAACATCCGTGGAAGCCATAGTTTTAGCCTCAAGTTAATACCGCAGAAAATTTAACAAATAACACAAAAAAACTGACTTTTGACCGACTTCTTTATTTAGAATCCTGACCCGGGACCGCCTTACTGCTTCTCCCGTCGACAACTGGACAGACCAGACTATTCAAAACAAGACAGGAATGAGGGGAAATCTTTAATTTGTAAACGTTTCTAAAAATTTTATGGCATGAATTTGGCCAAATTGTCTCGAAAATTTCAACACTCATATTTACTACAATTGCTAACATACTGCCACTGTAAGAAACTGCAGCAAAACTATCTTAATTTTCTTTGGTAATATGATCACACCCCTAGTCGTTGTATAATGGTACAGCGCAAATGACACATTGCGGACTGTCAGAAAAGTTGTAAAGCTGAATCAGCGCAATATCTACATCCTTCTCTGTTGTGTTGTGGATGCCTTGTTTAAGATAGAGTCTTGACCTCAGAGAATTCATAAGTAAGATCAAGATCTTGTGAAAAAAAAAAGTTTAATAAGTACATTAATTGGCTAGCTAAATTAGTCTTGTTAACCAATAAGATTAAGATGACACGTCCACTTAAAAAAGACCATGAACTGGTTTTAGTTAGCAATTACATATCTGAAACAGTTAGTCACCAGGTCCGAAGTATATTTTCACTTCTTTCACGCACCATCAAGACCCGCAAAGGCAAACACACCAAAATAAAACCGCATTCTCCCCTAAGGTCAATTTACGTGTAATTGGAAGGCTGAATTTACGAGGAGCGCCTGAATGCAGCGTGATTTTTGCCGTGCCGAGCCATTTGCTTTGGTTGCTTCAACTACGTGCGACCCCTATCTGCCAGAGCTCGACACTCCCCATGGAGGAGAGGAGGAAACCAGGGAGGAAGATGCTGTCATCCGTCGTCACCGACTCCAGTAAATAACAGCAGCGTGAAGATGGAGTCATTTTGTAAGATACTTATTTGAGCAGTCTTCGCGCTCTGTTTGGGACGGTCGGGATGACGATGGCGTCCCGGTGCACGGAGCAAGCCGTGCAGGAGTTCCTGATGGAGCGAGGAGGGAGGGTCCAACAGATGGAGCTGATCGATCATTTCTTATCAATAATGGGGGGGAATGACCAGTCGAAGGAAGGGGTGGATCTTGAGGTGCTGACACGTATCGTAGACAGCGTGGGTTTCATAAAGGTGGAGAACGGCGTGAAATTTGTGCTTTTAAATGCTGGAGGCAGCGCGGAGTCGGTGATGCCTACGGACACAGACGGCCACGATCACGCGGAGTGCAACGGTAACGTTAATATTCAAGAGACGCTGGACGACAACAGCTGCGTGAACGGCAACCCTGACAACGGAAACCAAACAGGTAACGTTATGGACACGCAATAGTGTTTACTTGCATGCAACTGTGCAACGATGCATTTTGATGCATTTATATTTCGTTGTTTATTTTATTTTATTTTGTTTTGTTTTGTTCTATTTGATTTTATTTTGTTCGACATTTTTTCACCAGCCTATGATACGTGTGATCAGCAACGGCGTGTCTTTTTATTTACTTGTTGTTTAGAAAGTATTGTTTCGCAGTGATCCTCTGAATATCTGCAACACTGCAAAGTATCATTTTGTCGAATTAATGAAAGTCAGTAGCTTCTGGCTTCACGCTAGTAAAAATCCAGTGATCAATACCTTTGATTTCGACCCCTGTCATGACAAAATATCCCAGAATTTGTACAATATTCAGGATAATACTAACACAAAGAGGATAACCTCGTGCATACCTGTGGTGGGACTTCAGTAGAAAAGGTTTGTTTGAGTTCAGGTTAAGATAATGCTTTAGATAACCCCATCATGCATTGTAAGAGCTGGATGATGCTTCCACAGGAGCATCCAGCACACTGGCCGCCAGCCTGGACAATGACAAACACTCAAATGCCAATGAGCAAGCCCCCTCCCTGAATAATAAGGCCAACACAGCGAGTCCTGCCTCCGGTGGAGGAGGGGAGGTGAAGCTGAGAGAGAGGAGAAGGCGAGAGTCAGCCCCGGTGATTGGGGTGCCAGATCTGGACCAGGCTCACCCTGCAGGTTCCCACAACCCTCAGCTGAGGGGGGCACGCAGGGTGTCCAAAGGGTCCCAGCGGGCCATGCTGATCAGCTGCCTCTCTGAGGACAGCGCCTTGGAGGGGCTGGACCCTGTCGGAGACATCAACACACCCAAGGGGAGTCGCAGGAACTTCATAGAGCTGATGATGAGCAGTTCTCCTCAGGTAGGATGCTTCGATTCTCTGGCATGAGACAGTCACAGTCAGATATTACAGAAAAAATGCTGCTGCATTCATTGAGATAGTGTCATACTGATGGCCACACCTAAACCTGGATGTCACAGCAGGTGCTTCACCTTTGGGTGTGCTCCAAAACTTGAATGACTCACAGTTGTCCACAGTTCCCCTGCCTTTTTGTGGCTGATTGAAAACACGATTTGGGGTGTGACCAGAATAAAGCGAGACTGCACAGCATTTGTCTTACATAACTGGAAGCTCTGACACAGTGATGTAATCTAGCGTGCTTTAACTCTTAGGCAGATTGACCACGTATGATGATGACCTTGTTTTGGTGATCATCATGATGCAACAACCAACAGAACAGCCAGAGATGTTATATGTAGTTTGCCAGGTTTATACTTAATGGTGATAGACAGCAGTGCTCAGTGCACAAGTATCTGTCCTTTATTTGTTTAGCCAGTCTTACACAGAAGAAGTAGAGGTAGAAGATTTAGCCTTGTATGGGCTAAAAACTTGTCTAAACAGCAGTTTTTATCACCATAATGCATTCCACAGTGGTACAAAGCAGGGCTTGAATGATGTGGGATTTTAGGAGCTGATGCTGAAACCAACATTTGGAAGGACAAAAATTCACATAATTCACGTAGAACTAAAAATGCACGATATTAGTTTTTTGCCGATATCCAATATGCCGATATTTCCAAACTCATTTTAGCTGATAACGATACATACACACATTTTTTTATTGTGAAGACCACCAAGTCTTACCTGTATGTTATTGTGACAGTCTGTTTGTTTTTGAAACAAACATAAAACGAGACGAACAACATTGGATTCTACCATAAATGATAAATGAATTCTTTTTCAAATATAGACAAACAGTAATAAAAAAGTGAAAGTTATTTCAATGGATTACGTGTACATAATGTGCAAAATGTATTTTAACTGTAAAAACAAGCTTCTTATGCCTTTTTGAGGGTTACAAACAGCAACAGCCTACGGACAGACAGTGAACTCTGTAGTGCATAAAAAAAAAAGTGCCCCCTTTTAATGGAGCTTATCTACATCAAAATTAATTCTCCTAATTATACAGCAGGTTTGATGACTGATATGTGTGGCCGACATATCAGATCTGCTGATACTGATATCACTCCGATAATATGCATCCCTACATAAAACTCAATTTCAAATAACTAGTCCAAGAATTTTGTCTAATATTAAAAAATAGTTTTAATATCAGTGCGTATCGGAGTACACATATGCCGATACTGATGATGCTGCATCTGTAATATCA
>JAPXVT010000006.1:20670641-20680752 GCA_029823135.1 Acanthurus reversus | reverse complement strand
GTTTTTAGGCTAGGTTTACCGTGCTTACCTTTGCTAATTAGCGCTGAACACAAACTACAGATGAGTCAGGTGTCTGATAGGAATATTAATTATTTTATATGTAGTCATTAACATAACATGATTGTGGTTGTAGATGGGCATTCTAAAGGTCACCCAAAGTGATAACAATTAATCCTGAAGAAGGCTCGTGATCATACCAGACACTGACTACATTGCATATGTTATGCAAGGGGCTAGTTAGCCTGTCTTCTTCCAGGCTCAAACAATTATGATCTATAAATATCCTAGTTAGGGCCGCGACCCCGAATGACAACTGTCAGAACTACTGACATTTTTTTTTTACTTGATATATGTTCTTTATTTGGCAGTTTGGTCTTCCAGTTGGTCTGCCAACATATTCTCTAAAAGTGTGGTTCTTCAGCCCTTTTTCCAATTGAACCTTTTTTTTCGTGTATTTCAAGCAATTGAACTAAAACGAAACAAAGTTAGTGCACACTGTCTATTAGATTTTAATGGTAGAAATGAAACTAATGTGTACAACTGTTATTTACAATATATGACACCTACATTTTGAGGTTTGCACCCTCTTTATCCCTACACAACTGTGCTCAAACAAATTATTTTTGTCAATGGAATAATTGACAAACAATAAACAACAAAAAACATCTGCATACAGATATAGGAAGCAAAAACCAAAGTAAAGTGCGAAATGGAGTAGAACAAATGGGATGAATCTAAAAAAAAAGAGTGTTTTTAGCCAGCTACTTATTTTCATTTCATAATTTCACCTAATTTGCATGAGCATTTTGGAGAGACATTACAGCCAAGAGTGGGATGCTGTGGGCTGTAAGATCTCACACACAGGGATGAAAAATATGTTAATCGCATGCTGCTGCTGAGAACATGTTGAACTAGGTTGTTTTTCATCTGCTAAGACAATGGAGCTTTCTTGGATTGTCTGATATTTTTCTTGCAAAGTTAATGTTTGAATCTGTTTTTTTCCCATGTCACCTCCTTTCCCTGTAGCTTTGTCCTTGAGGGGAGAAGTAAGTCTTTTCATATATCAGATCACCTCTATATCACCTCTAGGTTTGCTTCAGGACAGGCGCTATTACTGTCTCTTCTCAGGAATGACAGAGTGCTCTAAAGAATTTTTGCTCAGCCTGCTGTCATGCATTCGTAGTATTCTCTCAAATTCACCCTCAGTTCACAGTATTTCTAATTTGGACTCAAATCTGACCTCTTACCAATGAGAGGAAACCTCTGAATTAGGATTCTGATTTTTAAGACAGTGCCTGTCCAAACCCTGGAGCCCTTGCTCGCCAAGCATGATTAATGAAATGCTAAGAGCCTGAGCTTGAGAGAAAAAAAAACATGCGATGAGTGTGGTGTGGTGTAAGATTCCAAAGATGGCGGATGTTCCCATCTCACTGGCATTTCGCCTCTGAAGTCAGAGCGACGAGAGGGTTGCTGTAGGGAAGGAAATGACAGAGATCACTGATGGACTTCCTTTGCCACGAAACATGCAGCAGAGGTCACCCAGTCAGCCATGACTAGAGAGTAGATTTTGGATTCTGGCTCTGGCCATCACCCCCAACCCCCTTCTTTTCAAACCCTGAGTGCTTCCTCCCCTGCCCTACAACCATGCCATAAGGAATGAGGCTGTAACTGAGCCTAGGGGCACAGATGGAGCCTATTTTTAGTCCCCACAGAGAGGTGTGAAGTTTCTTGGGATTTCTAAGAGCGGGGGCTATGGCTCCTTAAGGGGGCTGATGCAGCCTCTGTGCCCTCTCCCCCTCCCTCGCTCTTACTCAAAAGCCCTCCACTGGCCACACAGGAATTAGATGGGGGCAGGCTAAACAAAGCCACTTGCTACCCTTTTTACTGGGGACACTACATCACTGCAGAGGAAGGGAATCCGATAGCAGCTTAAATGGACAGTCTCCTGCTTTTCTCCAGCTGATGACTTGTTCTGCCTTTCACACTCCAGAGTCTGAAGTTTTATTACAATTGCACTATTTCAATGCCATGATGCTATCATCCAAAACAAGAACCCAGCACTCTTCTAACTTGGCAGCACATACTGTGAAAATGAATCAGGATGAATTGAAGTACAATTCAAAAGATGATGATAATAATATGCATGTTAAAGTATTAAAATTTACCTTTAGAACAGCATTTAAAAGCCTCAGGATTCAGTTATGCACCATCTACATAAAAGTTAAACACACATACTCCAGTTTTATCGTCAAAATTTTTGCACTAGCTTCTTGTGTGTTTAAGCATTGTTAATAAAGTGCTATTTTTTAATACATTATGAACAGATTTTTTTCTTTTCCTGCTACTTTATGAACCCTCTAGGCTTCTCGTGCCATAAGCAGGAAGTCTGTTTGACCTCTCAACTCTTTTTAATTTAAGCTTAAATCATTTCTGTAAATATATTAAAGATATACATACAAAACATATATTTTTCTATATATTAATAAATGCATCATGTGCTCCACCTGAACTCTTTTTCTCCTGTTTATGTCTTTTGAACAGCACTTGCTGATGTTGAAGGATGCTCTATAAATAAAGCCTTAGAATAATATGTAAAATTCCATTACAGTATCTTCAAGCTGGTTTACTAGTTTAATCCTGGGCTGAACAAACATCCTCATAGATCCTTGAAACAACCACCTATTATTCCTGTGATCTCAGGGCCAAGACTACGCTTGGAAACCTGGCAGAGAGAAAGGCGAGGGAGCCTGCTCGTCTATTTCTGTCCTCTCTTAAGCTCGACCGCCATCTGAGACTCACACTTGAAACCGCAGACAATGTGGGGTCCCTCCACTGAGGGCAGACACTGGGGCTCATTAGGCCACGCCCCAGCCAATCAGTGGAGGAATTTAGAAGGCGGCTAATCACAGCTCCCGCCTGTCATAAAGCCCCATACAGTACATTGCACAGGCTTCTCATATTCTCTCAATCATCACCTCGCAATGTTCCATTGTATGTGATTCTGTCATCACTGAGTAAAGTGTCGAAAAATAGAAACAGTCTGCCGAAAAGAGGAAAGCATCAATTAAACTGAAAATAATTTTAAAAATGATCTCTTTTAATGGCTATAGGCTTGGGTTTAGAGTTTATTCCAGTGTAAGTATGCAGGCAGGAGGACAGCAATCTTTCACCTATCAAGAAAATTTCTTATGATAAGCTTTGAATCTTGATATCAATCATTGATTCGATGCTGTTTTAAACAAGTGGAGATTGACTATTTTGATATGAGACAGTGAAATAAGTGTGTGAGTGTTTAGCCCTCACTAACTTTGCAGTTTTACATTTCCTATTGCTAATTCTCTCAGGGAAATCGCTTCATCTGGGTTTATAAATTATTTTACTGCAGGAAAAAACTTTATTTGTGATTGTAACAGAGTTACGGCGTTGTTAAGTGTTGAATGCTGCCTAGATAAGCTACATTTGAACAAGCTTACAGATCCTCTGTTTGATTTGGCATTAAATGGGGTCATGATGAATCATCGTAAAACAAAGATGAGCAATTAAGAAGAAATATTAGTATGTAGTGTCGTCTGTGAAGAGATGCTGTCAGGGAATATAAAGTTACACAAGTTGATAAAAGAAATGAGCTAATATCTCATATTTCTCCTTTGCAAAAGGCAACTTTTTTATGAAAAACCCATCTTCTTATGCTCTAAATGATTGATTCTGTGCAGCTGGAAACTCCAGAAAACTGCTGGATATGTATTTTTCTGTTTGTACATTTGCTGTCTCTTAAAGGTTTAAAGTAGCATTGACTGTTAAATATTATCTAGTGCGCTATGTTGTCACAAAAAACTCATAAAATGCATATCATGAGCAGGGCTGTAAGCCTAATAAAAACAAAATGCTGCTCTCTTAGAGGCAGCCAATGCAGTAATGAGTCATTATCATCATTATCAGTCTAAAATTCCCATGTTTCAGGGCCTCAAGATACACATCTCCTTAACACTGTATGACTGCTTTAGCATCAGCATCAGTTTTAATCAAGTGGCTATCCTTTGTGGCTTTTTATTTTTTAGTAGCTTATGCTGCAGTGTAGTCTGCTGGACACTGAGAAGTAGCCCAGGCTCCTCTGCTCGTTTAGCAGTAAGATTCAAGGTTGGTCATGGGGAGTAAATATTTTGTAATAATAATATTTTTACTCATATAGCCTAGCACCTCCAAAAAAAGAGTTTACAAAGTTTTCAGATTCAGATTCAGATAATTTGTATTGTTTTTGTATTGCAAATTAGTTTTGCAGCAGGAGCACACAGAAGACAACATACACAAGGACAACAACAGCAGAAGTAACATAACACTATAAAAGAACAATATCAGCAAAATCCACAATAAAATCAGTCAAGAACTCATACTGAAAATGGAAATTACTACCAAATAATGAAAAGTGAAATGTGGAGGTGTGCAAATGAGTGATAATAGTACAAAAAAGAGCAACCTAAGGGCTAATTGCCATTTAGTAAATGAACTGAGTGCAGGGCACTTAAAGGCAAAATGGGGAAAGAAATTCAAACAATAAGGCCCAAAAAAGGGAAAGTCAAAATAAAATTAAAACATTAAAAAGATGCAAAAACGCAAGACACAAAATATCAACATAAACAATTATATACAAAAAGAAAAATAGCCTTTTTATCAGTGAAGTAGATCAGCGACTTCATTATGGGTGTCACGTCAACTGTAAAGCTGTTATGGTGTTGAATGCTTGTTGGCAGCTCAGTGATGAGGCCTCTCACTGGTTACTGTAACTCATGTACACAGAGCTGCACTGTCACCCACACATCAGGCATGCCACTACAACACCGCTTCCTGACTCAAAATCCCTCTGAATCTTTTTTGGCAAATGTTACCACTGGATGTCACCAGTGCTCCACTTATGTACTGATCAGCAGGCGCACAGACTGAGTTTGGACTCAAAGAAGAGGTTGATGTATAGTTGAAGAGAGCAGTTTTATTTTTAACAAATGCAGAGGACCCAACTAAAGTCAGGATTTAGTGAAGCTTAACCATATCATTACGAGCAGTGACCATTACTGTAAGGTAATTCAGCGATATACTGAATGTTCTTGCATTTTTAATGATGCAGGTTTGCAAATGGCATCGCAGCGTTTACAAAGTTACACAGAACGGACAGTCTATTGTTCCGAGACCAGTTTCTGGAGTGTGGAGGTATTTCCTGATCTGCACAAGTCCCATTACTCACACCCACTTTGTTCAGACTGCTGAACCCAGCAGAGTGGCAGTCAGGCTGCCTTCTCCACAGAGGACCAGTCTTGCAGTGATCAGCAAATACACACAGACCACTCTAATCCCACCACCATGTAGCCTGTCCACGGTCAGTTTGCCTTTGCCTTTTTTTTTTTTTTTTTGCAGGCAACTGGCCTCAGAGAAAAGGCTGTAAAAGAGTTTGTTGCACTGAAAGCAACAGCCTACACACAAGTTTGCTGCAAGCAGGTGGATTCACTCTCAGTCAGCATGTATTTTCTGTCAGCTGAAAAGTATGTTTATTTAATCGACGTTTTTTTGGTTGTTTGTTTGTTTTTTGGGTTGTTTTTTTTGTATGCTGCTGCATTTTAAAGTTTATTTTTAAGCAACAACATAGAAACAGAATGAATACAGCTGTTTAAGTTAAAGGTGATGTGATGTAATGTGATTTTTTTTAAAAATTTTTGCTCAGAAAAGCTATTTGAAATTATGAGTTAGTCTATGGGTGACCACAAAACACACACAAAAAACTGATCTAGAAAAAATAACGTGATTAAAAACATTCGCTCTAATTGATGTATAACTGTTCAACTAAGAGGTTAGACTTTTCATATACGAGTTAGCCTGCATTAGTTTGGCCTGCAGAGCCACTTCATTCATTCACTGTTCACATTCAGAATCATTTGTGTTTCATTACAGCAGTGATGGTACCCAACTAAGTACATTTACTCAAGTGCTGCACTTAAATAGAAATTAGCGGCTGGCTGCTTGTGCTTTACATTTTATGCAACTTGATACTTCCACTTTACTAGATCCCACAGACAAATCGTAGGTTTTTACTCCATAAAAAATGCTTGACAGCTTTGGTTGCTAGTTACTATTTCAGATTAGTTTTTAATATCTCCCCCCGTCCAGTGAACATCATAAATCTCTAAATTTTACGATTTCCATTTTAAGTTTTCCCGCAAAAAGTGTTGTCACACAAAACAAAACAAAGCAAAGCAAAGCAAAACAAAATGTAAAGGATATTTTTGTTGACAAATGTGCGTAGTCACACATTCTTTTTTTCCCCTCCATAAAAACACTCTGCACTTTATTTTTTCATTTTTATAAATCTCAGGCCTGTGATATGAGATAACTGATATTGTTGATATAATTAGTGCCTCTATTTATGCATGTTAATGACTAAAGAAAAAAATCGCTCTAAAAAATAAAACAAACAAAATGAAACATGAAAATACATTATGTATATATAGAGTAGTAAAAAACTAACAGGTAAAACTGTACTGACCTTTGCCTACTTTAACTTTTGATAGAATTTTGTACATTTTCCTGATCATACTTACACACTTATACCCATTAAAAGTTTTAAATGTGTGATTTTTGCTTTTGAGTATTTTTACAGAGCAGTGGGTATTGATAACTTTACTGAAGAAAAGTTGTGAATTTTGGGTTTACACTCCTTACGTGAGGAAAAAGGAGGCGTTTTCCTGAGGATCAATCCAAACGCTGTGCGCTTAGTGCGATGAGTGAAACAACGGCCCAGCTGCCAATCCTGATCCAGCAACTTTTCCAGCGCCCAGTTGAACTGTGTGCGCTCACGAGGGGCAGCCCAAAACTCTTTCATTCATGTGTCTGTAAAAATTCACACGTAGTTGTGAAGTTGACAGTTTAAGACTGTCTTGTTTTATATCGGGTAATTCTTTATTCAAGTCTGTGCTACTCCACTAAAAGACTAATTTAGGCTAACATGACAAAAATCCTGTTAGCTTACAGCGTTGTTAAATCCCTGAGACAAGGCTATGCGGCTGGCAGAAGAGTGGGACACACGTCGGCCTGGCTGAGGCTTCAAACTGCTAAACATTTTAGTGTGAAGGTAAGAAAACGATGTGTGTGTTTAAGCGCTTATATTTTAAATCCCAAACTTTCCCAGGAGGGCTGTCAACTGAGCGGTAACGCCTCAGTATGCCTCCGACTTTAGGCCGAATTCCGCCGAAAAATCTGGAAATTTTATGATGTCTTGCTTTAAGAAACGTGTAGAAACACGATACAAGTAATTACAGCCCTTTTCCAAGAACAACAGGAGTAACTCCCATATTCGGCGTAGATCCGGCATGACAAACACGTCTTGTCTGAGCACATTTCAAACTTGTGCTCAAGTTTACCGTCCAACGTCAAAGCACTCTTGCATCAGAAAATGAACACGATGTGCGGAAGGTAGCAGCGCGAGCCAGCTGAAAAGTTCCCGTCTGGCGACATGTCATTACACCGAGCTGACAGGTGGCTACTTTTGACTCAGTTGACCACTTGTGCAATTTGCCCGATAGACCGTAAATGCTTGTGCCATTAAGATTGTAGAAAATTGGCCGATTTTCAGTGCAGTTTGGAATGGCGACGGACAGGTGACACGCTTTTTACGTATCAAATCACAGAAAAGTTAAAAAAAGATTGTGCAAGAGTTTTTTGGGGCTGTTGCATCAGATCGTTTGTTGCATGAAGATGCTTCACCTATAGGTGCATTCTGTGTTCGTCACATTCAGAAAAGCTTTTTGTCACATTTCACTTTTTCCTCAAAACACAGAAAAGCTCACATATGTTTCACGCACTGGTATCTTTATATTCTCATCACAAGGCTTACATCCAAACTGTGTCAGTGTACTAAAGTGTGCATGTTTATATGTGTGATTTGTCTCTTTTGCAAGAGATAAACAGTGTAGGCTGCTATTGACAGAGGTCAAAGTGGGTCAGTAACCTTTACATTCACACATTAACACACACACACACACACACACTCAGATGTCGCAGATCTGCCTGCTAACTTGATGTTCTACTGCTGCCTGCCCTGATGTCCTGTCACTTGAACTTGACGTGTTTTGCTTTGTACTGTATTGTATATATGCTCATATTGTACAGCTGTACAGAGAGGGAGTGTGGTGTGCGTCACCGAGGGGGCTGATTTTATTTTACTTTATTTTTTCCTAAACATCGAGGTTTTAAAAAAAAAAAACTGGGCTGAGAGTTCTGGGAGAAGTCGCCTCATTCGCAGCATGTTTGCTCAGATCTGTATCGCCGTGTTGTTGCTTTGGCTGGGTTTGTTTACCGTTTATGCTTAGCCTGCTGTTAGCATTCATCTTCTGACATTCCAACGGGTGTGCAACCAAAGGTTTAGGCGACATGTTGAATCGCTCATGTCTATCTGTCAAGTGAAGGTGGAGCCAGATTAGCTTAGCATTAAGGACGTTTACAAGAGGAAGGAAATAGCCTTGCAACCTGCAAACCTGCAGCTTTAAATCTCACTAATCAATGTTTGTTTGATCAGTACACAAAGTTTTTTACATATTGGATGAAGTCAGACTGTTTTGACTTGGGGTTAATGTTTTGGTTTATTCCTTCCTGAATATAGCTGAATGCATAATTAAGAGACTAGAGTGGTACTGATCTTTTTATTCAACTCTTGGCATAAAAGTGGATAAGCGCTTTTCCCAAAATGCTGAACTTGTCCTCTAACTCTCTCCTCTAAACTCAATTTACAATAAAATGAACCACACAATAAATTAGCTCATAAACTTCCATCTGAGTCCCCCTACATTAGCGACGAGCCTTACACACACACTGTAAACACAGAGATACAAAAAAAACAAAAAAACATGCAGTTTAAACGCAGGATTGGAACTTGACACTAGATGCAATAATGCAATTTGGCAAAAAAATATGCAGACTTGACGTTTATCGATGGATAACTAATTCAGCTGCCAGCAAGAGCGTGAAATGAAGGGAAAATTATTGGATGTTGCAGGAGAAAATTGTAATTTGAACATCTCGAACACATCTGTTGTGTAACGTATATTTGATTTGTGCCCCTTTAAATCTCCAAACAGCCTCTAAATGATTTGCAGCCACATTTGCACTGAGGGCTCATGTAGTTACTTACTTATCATCTTCGTTGTTTTTACTTAGACTGCAAATTAATTTTTAAATTCTAATTCTCTGCTTTCGGGTGCAAATGCAGCCAGAGCAATATTAGGGAAGGACATGTATCTGAGAAGCAAATATTGGACTTTGGGGGTTTTACTGGACAAATTTAGTCACACAGAGCTTTAATTGTGTAGCACAAGCTGTGTGGAGAAGTTTAATGAGCCTTTTAAATTTGCTTTTTGGAGCTATAGAGAGATAATATCAGCTATTAATCCAGAGGGAGGCTGAATGGTACAACAGAGTCTAACCGGCTGGGTTAAAACATGCTGAAAATAACTTTTGTGAATATGAAAGGAGTGTAAAAAGGTAAGAATGGAAGACTAAAAACTTCCAGGCCGGCAGGGAACAGAGGAAGAGCAAGAGCACTCAGCCCTGACGTAATACTTTTTATCATTAACTTTATTGGGGCTGTACATGTGTAGACTGTAACAGTCATTATAGCAGCAACCTAATACTGTCTGGTGGTTGTTTTCCATTTTATAGTTGTTGGTTATAAAGTATTAAAGGGGTTATAGGAGCCTTTAGCCTCTGTGACCAGAGATGAAGTAAGTTAAATTGTTCTGCACAGGCTATTTGTTAAGAGTCGATGCTGGTGTTTGTGCAACGTTTGGTTCTTAAACCAAAAGTCAGAAATGACTTCACTGATATACAAAACACTGACCAAAACTCTGAGCCAAACTTCATTTAGGTCCAATGCATACTCCAGGGATTAATATTGCACTTTGAAATAGTTGGGGGACAAACAACAGACACTTTGTTTCTAATGATGAACATCGCTGCAGTAGAAACGGGGATATCCTGACTTTCGGTCCTTGATATGGTTCAAACTACTGTACCCATAATGCATCACAATAGCTTCCTTCCTGCCTGATAAATCCCTGCATCTTCTAAATTCCAC
>JAPXVT010000006.1:20331215-20341337 GCA_029823135.1 Acanthurus reversus | reverse complement strand
TCCATCTCCTGGACAACCCATGATGCATTTGGATATGGACTGCACACACAACACACTAATTTGCAGTGTGACATGACAAAGTTCAAGTAGCTGAATAGCAGTTTAATTGGCTCCTTGCTGGCACTTTGCCCAGAACAGTTACAGTATTTTCCCTGGCCTCTGTCACCAAGATATGAATAATTAAAAAACAGATATTACATAATACTTTCAATAACATGCGAAACACATGCAGGCCTTTCTATTATTACAAGCAAATGCTTTGCTTGCACATTTGGTGTGTGTGTGTGTGTGTAGTTGGTGGCCAGGGGGAGATCAATGGTTAAATCCTGTTGTTGATTGTTTAGTGGGTAGAGAAAATGTCTTAATTAGTTTGTTCACGTAGCTACCGCTCCTGATTCCAAACGCCCCCCTCCCCTCCTGATTTGTCCCGAGAGCAGGCTTTCTCTGAATGAGTGTATGGCATCAAAAGGCACAGTCTTCACAATCTTCAGTATCAGGCATGACCGTTAGAGGAAAACAATATAAAAATTCAGGGAGGTGGAACAAATGTATGCAGGCAATTATGATGATGGTAAGTGCTTTTTTGTGATTCTTTTTTTCCTTTATTGTAGAGTGGGGATGAGTTTGATTAAGACTGGGAGGCAAATAGCAAATCAATGATAAGAAAAAAAAGCCACATTAATGAGAGAGAGAATTAATACATGTTATGCGGATTGTTTCATGAAGAAATATAGAACAACTGGAGCACTGGAAGTGTTGGAGGACTGCATTAACGATTATTCCCAAGAGTGTTTATTCTTCTGTACACTGAAGAAGATCTGTGTGCTAAACTACTATTCTATCATCCTTACATACAAGAAAACACATTCACTCATTATCTTATTGCCTGCTAAGGAAGGTACATATACACATAAACATACCATCTTGATAATAACACATAAACACATTCAGCTGGATAGAAGTTTGATAGATACAGTTCAGTCAGAAAGACAGCGGAGTTTCTTTCCTCCTCTAGCAGTGGGACTGGGGAATTTACCCTGGGTCTCCACTGCACTGGTCTTATTGACTCTGAGAGCTTCAACTTGGTTTCGGCTCAGCGCTGCTATCAGCTCAGTGGAACATAGGGGGAAAACATTCTATGGTAAGGTTAGAACGCATTCTGGGTCAAAGAGGCTAAATGCTGAGGTGCACATCCTGCTGTACACTCCAGCAGCAGTGGAAGGTTAAAGTTGTTGCTAGGCTGCAACTCACAACACACAGACTGGCGGAAATGCCAAAGTAAGAGACGAGTGCAAACCTACAGTCCACACGCAGAGAGAGAATCATGCACCAAAAAAACATCCGCACACATACGATCACACACATTGCTCAGAGTTGGCAGTAATGAGGCTCTCATTACTATATATGCCTTGAGCATCAATTTAATTACCAGTTTTCTTTATCATGTAACCAGAAGGTCACTAATTTGAATCCCTACAAGAAAAAAAAGGGGGGGGGGCTGTCGGCAGATCTCTGCTGTCCCTTTTTAACTCCTGTGAGAAATTGCTTGAGAAAGACTCTTTATCAGTGAATGTATTATTGGCAAACAATAGAAAATGTACTGGGACATTCTTTGATAAAAGTAAGAGAAACTATAAAACTTGGAAGCCCAGCTTTGCTGTAGAACAGCAAGAAGTGTGCCACCTTTACTGGTACTGTACTGGTTTCACAGAGAGGTATGAACCTTTGAATGGTCGTGCATGGTTGCACAATAATCCTTCATCTGTGATTTCAGCACTGTGCAGTTATAAAGCAATGATAGTGCATCTCCAGAAGATCTGCAGCTGGAGGAACTGTGAATAATTGTTTGCAAGTCATATTTGTCTAATGGGACTTAAACACTGTGCAGTATGGGGGGGCTAAAACAGCAAATGTGCAATGAGGCCAAGCAGCATAAAGACACATGGCTGGACTTTTCAGTGCTCAACTAAAATCAACAGCGCTGAAATCTTTACCAATGCAGAAACAGATCTCTTTAAACAATCAGTTTCTAAGACAAACTATGCAAATCAACAGAATATGAGGCACATGGCTAAAGGAAAAAACTCTCATTTTCAATGAAAGAAAGCGAGCTATTTGTCAATGCTGGAACAGAGTCTCAAACTTAAATTCAACCCTGCTATTTCACACACCCCACCTTAGTCTCACCAACATCAGCTACCGTTTAAGTGTTGGTGTTATGACCTTTGACAAGAATTATTTATTACTGTGGATAAAAAATACATCTCTGGTACCAGTAGTCATTGTCTGCTAAAATGCTGAGGTGATGAATGCCCTACTGTGCAGTTTGTCTTATTCCAAATAAAAATCTTAACATTGCAATTGCTATGCCGTTCGTCTAAAAAAGCAACCTCCCAAATACCATCCAGAATTTGAAGAAAAGAGGGTAATCAGTGATATAGTGAGGCGAAAACAACACCTTCACATAAAAAGGGTGGGCTACGAAAAACAAAAGTCAGACTTCTGACTGAACTGGACTACTCCCTCTGCAACAAAATTGGATTAAATTAAAATGAGTGAGTGAGTGAATGATTGGGCAAATTAAAGAACATGCACTGTTTGGATAGATGATGAATAAATGACATGGAGTGATGGATGTTAGATGATGGCAGAATGAATGACATCTATTTTATCAGCCATCATCCCGTAGCGTGTCAGTTCATCTGTCATGATAGATGGCAGCTATTGAAAAACACTGAGAAAGGAAGAAAGACGATGTAAAGAGTGTCTGAAATATGGATGCAAAGGTTGAGCAGATAATGAACACATTAGTGAATTGAACCGCCTGATAAAACAGACCCACTCCAGAGACCACAGTCTCTTCATGCACCATCGGCACTCCAACTAAAAAGAGAAACACACACTTCAGCCAACTCTAAATAATAACATTATTGATAAACAACCAACAAAAAGCTTTAAGAGAGGACATTTCCTGAGTTTTCAGCCACCGAACATGTTGCCACACAGCGCTGCGTCAATCACTGCTCTGAGTTGCTCGGCTGCCGACAGGAAATGTCAGAACAGCAAATCTCTGCCTTTGCTCTACAAATAGGTGATCTCCTCTCCCATCCATCATCTGCTGCTGCTGCACGGTTTCATCCTTGCCCTCCTGTCCCCACTGTTGCCGAGGAAATGCTTGCAGATCCCAGATGCACGGTGTACGTTTTTATGGCATGTGTGTCTGAGCGTGCATGCAAGTGAAAGGCAACAAAAAGGAAATGTGTTCCCACAAGTGCATGAATTTGTCTTGTACATTTGTGTGAGCACAAACAAAGGGGAGAAAATGAGAAATAGATTAAGTGGGTTTATGCATACAGCTTCAGTGAGAATAAACACTCTAATTACATAACAAAGACAAGATAAAGACTGTTTTTATTTGCCTGTAATTTGTTTCCATGTATGACAAAACTTTGCTAACTTAAATTTGCCCAATGTTGGCCCAGTTGAAGACTGGGCTGCACAAGAAGAATACAATCACATGCAGAAATATATTCACCTTAAGTAATCCTGTCACAATCATTTCTGGTTCTGTTTCTTTGTTTCTGCTGTCTGTTTGCCTTTTGTTTTTGTCCTGTGCTCCGCCCAAGCTTGTTTTTCCGTCCAGACTTTCCCTCCTCACCTGCCCTGAATCAGCCTCATTAGCCCTGTCCTGGCCCCATGTTTTCCCCAACCAATAAGCTTTTTTTTCCCTTCTCTCTTGTTTCATTACCTCAGTCATTTTACTTGAGCTTCTGCACCATTTCTCCACCTGCATCTCACCCGTTCCCCGTCAGTGTAGTTTGTATTCCTGTCCAGTTTTCAGCTCAGTCTTTGTTGAGTCATCTGCTCTGTTTGCCTGCTTCTGTGCCCAGTTTCTATTAATTTTCTATAAATAGTTTGACTTTTGATCATGCCTGCCTGCCGTCTCCTGCATTTGAGCCCACCTGCTCTGCTCTTCTTGTGACATCACTAGTGTTTTTCAAATAGCCTATACTAGTGGCAGAATATTGCCTTTTTGTTTGAAGCCTCTTTTTCTTTTATCTTCATGCCAAAGACGCTTCTGTCTTATCTCAACCATCATCTTAAAAAATAACTTCTGGGGTTCCACAAGGGTCAGTCCTCGGACTACTTCTCTACAAATCCATGAAGTTAAGGAACTCACAAGAGACAACCAAAGGTACAAATTAAGCATCAGAGGCTGGAGTATATTGATTTATCTGGATGAAAGAAGCTGCCCCAATGATTCAGCAGACATTATACAACTATTTTCACAGGAGAGGGCACAACGCTGTGCAAAAAGTATACTATCTATACTATACTTGGAGGCTGAAAGTTGGTAAAGTGCACTGTCATATTTTTATGCTGCCCCTTGGTTGTGTCATCAAGACACGCATCACCTTTTTCTGTAGTTATGCTGATGATGCACACCTTTATGTGACTGTTTTTTACTGACACCTGACACAATGCTGCTCTTTTAGGGTGTATTTTACATTTTATCACTGGGATGATATATTACAGTCGACAGCTAAACTGTGATAAAACCTATTGGTTCTAAGGCCATCAAATCCTCAATGACACTCCCATAGCCAACAGCCAAGAAGTCATCATTTGATCTGTAACCAAATAGGACCCTCTGTCTTTCTGAGCAACACAGAGAGAATAATGTGAATTTTTATATTGGAGCATGGCTGACAGTTGTTATTCTCTCCTATGTGGTCTGCCTTTCCATTCACATAATAAGTCAAATTCAGTATCATATTAACCAGTCCTTAATATGAATTCTATAGTGTGAAATGTATTGCAGCATGCATCACAAACTTCCTTTCTCCGCTAAGGTCAATGGATTGAGCACCTCCCACAGGAGCGCCATGCAATTTTAACACTGTTAGCGCAGTCCCTAAGCGAAGTGGTGGTACCCATTCAAATGTAATTGCACTTTTATGTATTTAACTATTGACCTGAAAAGAACAACTGCATTAATTCGACTACATAAAAGCCCTCAACGAGAGGTTCACAAGAGAGATTGCAGCGCTGGGATTCGACTGTCTTTGAACACACTGCGGTCAAGAGCAGCAGCGTGGGCAGGAAGGGAGTGTGTGAGTGTGTGTGTGTGTCATATTGTTGGGTGGTAAAAGAAAGAGATAAAATGTAAAGATGCAAGGAGAGATGGAGAGAAAAGACTCATAAGAACAAAACAACTGACTGGCACCATGTTGTGAGAGAAAAAGGGAAAAGTAAGATATTATTTAACCCAGAGAAACCAGTGTTTTCTTCAAGAGTACACGTTTAGTACTAAAAATATGTCTCCATTCATGTGTCTCCACATACAGGCATCTGTATAGCAAGAGACCTCACACATTTAATGCAGATTTGATTTTAACATGTTGACTGACATTCATGGCTGAGTGGCTGCGGCAGCACGCGCCATCATGTGCACACTGCATGATTTCTGGGCTAATGAACTACCTCTTCAATCTAAATTATAAAACCACTTCACTTCTCTCACCAAGGCCTTTAATTTTAATAAAACTAAATTTCAGTGTTCCCCTGCCCGGCAGTTGAGTGTTCAGGTGGACAACAAGTTATGTAACCTCCCATAAAGGCCGTTTAAAATAAGTGGCATTGAGAAAAAAAAAAAAAAAGTGGCAGCTGAGAAGGAGGAAATCGTCTTGAGAAGGTTTAGGAATGTTGTGGGAAAAAAACAAAAACAAAAACAAATCTGTTGCAACAAATGGGAAAAGAGGACATGAGAGAAATGACTGTCTTTGAAGATACAGAAGAAGAAATAACTGTCTGGATGTACAACAGTGGTTCGGTGCGACTGAAAAATCATGTGAGGTAAAGACACTACACATGGAGTAAGGCAAATATTTAGGACTGCAATTTGTACTCATCAAACTAAATAAGTTGCAATAAAACGACTACGGCCCAAGTAGTCAAGTTAGAATTTTTTGTCAGAATAAGCACTGACCCCAAGAATCGCACATCCGTCAGGCCCTAAAAAGAGCTTATTTGTCTCATGATTTACATCAAAACGATCCTTTTATCTTGACACAAAAAGTAGGTTTTTTTTTTTCTGTTTGTGTCCCCTCCGTGGAAGAAATATAAACTCAGTCTTTATACTTAACCAAAGGTCAATTTCAGCTTCAACCTGATTAAAACTATTTGGATTGAAATTGTCAGTAGAAAATGGTTTTGTGCTAATATTCAGTCTTCAAAGTGAATCAATGCTTTAATTTCAGATGTCTCTTTTTTATTCTCTGTGTCCCTCTGAAGGAGAAATGTTTTTGAGATCTTTGCTGAGGTAGAGTAGATGGCATGGGGGTGTTGGCCATGGCGCCCATCCCCCAAACATACGCCTCTCCTGCTCTGAGATAATTGCATTCGCAGGCTGCTGATTAAATTTGGCCTATCCCTCACGCAATTGTTTCCTATGAGTCTTTATGAAAAATGGCTGAGATTTAGGGATTATGGAATTATATCAGAGCAAGGCAAAGCATCTGCTTAAAGATGAGAAGAGGGGAAAATAAAATCATGACAGGATGGTTATGGGAGGGGGGCACCCTTGCTTATTTTCAACTTAAACTGTGATAAAACCCTGATATTCTGAGCTCAGTAGATAGGTGGAGGAGGAGGAGGAGGGGAAAATCATATTACTTCACCCTGAGATAAGGCAAATCTACAAGCAAGACAGAAAAACAAAACCAAGAAAACAAATGAGGAAAGAGACAAAAAAGTAGACAGAAAGGATTATCAAGGGGCAAAACAAGTGAGTGATTAAAAAAGACTAAAAGGACCTTCAATTGCTGCCGCTGAGGGTCACTTAGCTTATCAAGGCTGATGTGCGATCGGCCTGCCAGCTGAATTAAAATGAACGAAGCTCTCTGGAATGGGCAAAACAAAACAGGGTTTGAGAGAGAGGCAGACAGAAAGAGAGGGAACGATGGAAAGGCTGAGAGGAGAGAGAGTGTATCGTACCACAAGCATACCAAGTACGTTGGTTTGACCACAGAGGAAGCTGGCTTTAGTCAGTGCATGATTTGCTGAGGCAACAGCACGTCACTGAGGCCTTGTTTTCCAGGTCTAATAAGAGACATTTGGTGACACACTAGGGTAGGGGCCATGGCTCTTACTTTGAGCATATAAGACTTGTGTGTGGGAAAGTGCGTCCAGAAAGCTGTGGTAGATTTACAGTGACACTGGGAAGCATGTCGGAAGCATGTGGCAAAAGCGGAAAATTTGTTTAAGTTGTTATATATATTCCTTTCAGTTATGAGACTTTAAAGCAACACCTGAGAGATTCCACAGACACAAGAAGAGCTGTGGCAAAATTAGTAAATGATGCCATTCCTGGAAAGTCATGCAAAAGTGTAGCTTTGACTGACTGTTTCAGACTGTAAAATTTGGTAACCAACTCATGTAACACTAGACTTGCCATGACGGTGATTTTGACCCTTTTTACATTTATATGTCATAAAACTTTGCTGAATTAAAAATTACAGTGCTGCTGGTCCCCGACTTTTCCAAAAAAAAGTCAGTATTTTCATTTTAAATGTTATTTGTAATTGCTCTAAAGGCAAAGAAAATGAGATCATGTCTACCTATTTCAGCCACAGGCGGTCATAATGATGATACATTTTCACGCAGTGGCAGCTGCATCTTATTTGCTTAACAACTATCATTCTCTCTGTAACAGCAAAACTTCAAGAGCAGCCATGAGTTCCATTTACAGAGGCAATTTTTGTCCCTCCGAGCAGCACAGCGCATGGCAGCGCAGCAGAGCAGAGCTCATCTGCATCGGCCGGGAGTGGATCTGGATGATCTGTCTCCAATGAAAGCGGGCATTTTCTCTTCCTCCTTGGCATATCTTCAAGTGTTATTCCATTTTTCAAAAAAGATATCCTCACACAATTTATGCATTACTCTTTGTATTGAGTATTTTTCATGAGGAATAATAGAATTTGGAATCTGGCAGTAAAAATGACCGCTTACGGCCTTTCTAGTAGGTATGGAATTCTGGCCCTTCTAGTGTTAATGCATAACTACACATTAAATGAAATCTGAGAAGCCTACAAGGAGGTCTAGGCTGAATCAGCCATCAGGTGATCAGAATCTGCTCCCCTCCTTACCAGGGAATTGTTGAGGCACTAGTTTACTCAACTAGAACTGCATGTCAGATGGTCGAACAGCTTTGGAAACCCCCTGCACCAACACTTCTCCAGTGCTGGAATTAAGAGAGCTGTGTGCAACAATTTCTCTGACTTTCTAAAACTGACTATCCACGTTCACACCTACTTCAGTGAAAGATTGAAAGGCGTTGAGAAGTGATAAAGTAGGCAGACTTTGAACTTTTCTCTCAAGCTCTACATTTTCATTTGTAACACAGCTATTTTCTGACACTTTCTGTGACAGTGAATGCTCGTTGGACCAGACTGTCTGAAAATATGTGCAGCTATCCCCATATTTAAGGAATATGGCATTGTTTCTTTTCTTTTTAACAGTGTGCTTTTAATTCCACTTTTGACTGCAGCCTTCCAGAGCGGGTATCTGTCCAAGCTCCCCTTCTACATTTTGAGGGAAATGTAATGCCTAAAAAAATTACATTTTCTTTAAAAACATAACTTCCTTGCAAGTTGAATACACAATGATTTTGAACACATCTGCATCTCCATCCAACATGCCATAAATGCTGTGTTTCATTCACTCTGAACTAATCCAGACAGTGATTGCAGTGTCAAAACAGTGTAATTTGAATGAAAATTAGTTGCACATGAACATAACTGATTGCGACAGGGTTAAACAGGTACACAGACTTCTGCCCTTTGACTTGGTCCGACAATATTTCACAAAAATAATTAATTTTGCTCATGTATCTTGACCCTATAGAACGTACGCACAAGGGAACAAGCAGGGAATCAAACACGAACATCATCTCACCAAACTTACAACAAACACGCTCTATGGTTGCATGTTTGTTAGGCCTTGTTCAGACTGCAGATAATTTCGTTTTGTTTCCCACATGTAATTTTCCAACACAGAATGTCCACACTGCCTTTGCAAGGGATCAGATTAGATTTGTTGCGTCCAGACATCACCGCTCTGTACCAACCTATCTGCATGGGTTATTGTGGTAACGACCTTGGCGTCAGCACATGTGCTGGTGAGCAGCTTTACGACAATTGGAAAATACATCATCTTGCTATCCAAATACTTGCCCTGTCCAGCTGCAGTGCCGAACTCTGCCGCAACAGACAAACTCAGCTATGAAACAGACGGATGAACATTACAACATTCCTTGCTGCAGTCATTCCGGGCTGCACTGTGCAGCAAGAGGTTTGGCACTGTATGCAAAGCAATGACTGGTGTAGGAGCATGTTGGCCTTGGGACATCTGACGATGAGATATGGCATGAGTTTAGCTGTCTAGCACCCAGTCTTGTCCGTCAAGACGCTACAGCTGTGAAGTGAAGCAAAAGACACTCTGATATCAAATTTGAATGAGCAGAGCGTCCAGACTGAAGACGCATCCGTACAAATCGATCTGAACTGGATTCTAAAACCATCTTCAAATGTAGCTTGGATCATATTTGCAAAAATCTGATTTTACATGGGGTTTTTTTGCTGTTCAGACTTAAAAAATCAATCTGGATATAATCTGGATATGCCAAAAATCAGATGTGGGCTGAGACTCTGAATAAGGGAATAAGGCCAAAGTGGCCTGAACAGTGTGACTTACTTTTTTTCTGAACAGACTCCACATTCTGCAAAATCTCTCTGTCTTCAACTGTCTTTTAAAAAAATCACAAGTGGATGTCTTGAATGTGGTAACAATCCAGCAGCAGAAATAGGAAGATGGCACGCCCCACTGGTGGGTTACAGCCACACTATAGCCATGTTTCAGTTAACACACTTTGATGCCCATTTTGAAATGTATCATTAGAAATGGCAAATGAAAATGGCAAAATTTGAAAAAAAAAAAAAAAGTCCTCAGTTTAGAAAAAACAGTCAAGGGGAGGTGGAGTGGAGATGGAGATGGAAACAGCTGTGGTTGGGTTTTTATCCTAATGATGTATAAATTTAAACCAAATTTTCAGAAATTTGTTAA
>JAPXVT010000006.1:20136029-20152700 GCA_029823135.1 Acanthurus reversus | reverse complement strand
TCCTGGCTTTAGCTTCATATACAGTACACTATACAGATAAGAAAGTGGTGTAAATCTTTTTCAACTCTTGGTAAGAAAGCAAACAAGAATATTTCTGATGATGTCAGACCATTTTCTTAAAAATTTCCTCTGAGATCCTTGCACCAGCATTAAAGAGTGTAAGAGTTCGCTGTTAATGTCCATTTAACACAGCTGCTGAAAAGGTAAACATTAGGAAGAACCTTGACATTCTAATTGATAGAGAGGGTGTTTGAAAGTATCCTCAGCTTATTAAAATAATACTGATATTTTCATGTACAGTATTTACAGGAGCCCTTATAAATACCCATTTTCATAGAAACTGTAGAGCGCCACTAAACAGACATTGCTGGATAATAAACATATACAACTAAAACCATTTTCCTAATGGTTTTTTACTGTTTAATACAAAGTCCGGCATTTGATATTGTATATGCACTGACATCTCAAGTACTGGGACAGTTGAATTTTATATGAGTCAAGCTTGATGCATACATTTTTTGGCAAGAAAATGGCAGTTTGTAACATTCAAGTGAAAGGGAATTTTCAGTTGTATCAAATATGTGTCACAGAGTCAATCTGCGTGTTTTCTCACAAATTAAATCCGCTCTACTGACTGCACGTGTTGACATTCTCTGTCTCACTATCTGCTGAGCGCTTGCCGGAGGACCAGCTGCAACACTCTGCAGGCACCGGGGGTCTTGTTCATTAAATGACAAGACCAGAGAAAAGATCAATCAGAGGGGACATGCAGGCACCTTCCTGCATCTGTCACCTCTGTAGTGACACTGTAGGTGACATCAAAGAAAGCTTCAGGGCTAAATAGCTCAAAAAGTTAAAGAGTCTGGTTGAAATCAACCATCCACTTCTTTGTAATATCTACTGAGATGTTAAAAGTTTGGAGCTGTGGAGCAAAAAAGGTGCTCTAACTCATCTGTCCTTTGGCTAATTTTCCTATCCCTATTGCAGCTGTGTTTCTTTAAGCTTTTCACTTGAAAAAATTGAAAATTCCCTTCAGACCATGTGCCCTATAATGATGAAAATATTGTGTTATTTTTGCTTTCAGTATAAAGTATGAAAGTCACTATCAGGGGCAAAAGGGAAGGGAAATACGTAACAACAAAGTGAACCAGCACTTTTCTTTCTTTGCTCTCTGTTTCTCTCTCTGTGGTGTTTTTGGCATGAGAAGACTCAGGATGAAGCTGGATTATCTACTGTACATTACGAGTCCTGAAGGGGGAGGGCGTCACTTTCATCTCTCCACTTCAGAATATGTTGTAGGCCACTGATTATCCGTTGAGCTGCTTGACCTTTGGCCCTCAGTAGGATCTGCCAGTAGGGACACTGCGACAGCAGGCAGCTTGCTGCCAGTGTGTCGTGGAACCCGCCGGGGCGCTGCAGTGATCTTTGATTGGATCTTTTTAAGTGGAGCAGGGGTGGTGAGGAGTTTCGCAGCATTCCCTGTGGTCGTGGATCCTTTGCCTGAGCTTCGTTTGCCACTGCGTGTGCCATTGGTCGCTACAGAGGCTGTTAATGTCTCGAGCAGCTGGGAGGCTGATCCAAAGCGGACATGCTCTTCCGTCTCGGCTGCCTCTGAGAACAGAGACAGAACTCCAATGCGCTTGCTGCAGGAGTCGCAACACAATTTGTTGTAGCCTGGAATGGAGCAGTATCGTGCTAGGACCTCCATTTGGCAGAAGATGGATTTGTCTCCATTACATGGCTCATCTGAAAGTCAAAGAGCATATGGTTTGAGCTCAGTGAATCTGTACAATGAATGTACAATAGTGACCAGTGGCCCGTGTAGCACAGACTGACAACTAAGCGTTTATGCCACAAAAACTGTAAAACATTTTTAGCCACAGCTCATTCAGCAGAATAAAGCTCATTCTTCTGACGTCTGCTTTGTCATGAGCTGTGTCCCAGATCCATACAAATGTGTATACTCTAGTCAAAGCAGGCTTTGAGTTAGCCCCAGTTTTTGCAACCCATGTATAGCATTTACATTATATTCCAGAAAGATTCATTCTTATCTTAAAGAACAAATACCTCGTATACAAGTTCCATCAGCTGCACAATAAAAATGTTTTACCCATATTGTTGCAATTATAATCCACATAAAGACAGGAGAAAATGTAGAGCCAGTTTTTAGTGTGAAGTTGTGTTTGTTTTGTGTGTAAAATGCTGGATTTGTTCAGTGTGCTACTGTATCACTGAAACACAAATAATAAAAAACAGAGGAGTTAATTAGATTAAATAAAACATTAAATCTTGCAGTGCTATGAAATTAACTGAAGACCTCAAAAAATAATAAGTAAGATGAAAACTCTTTCTTCTTCCCTAAATTTCATTCAAGCTCAGTTACCAAGTCTGTCATGGTGGAGCTCTGGGTGTTTGCCTCTTCGTAGGCCTTAAGTGGAGGAGAATGGGCTAGCATTAGACAGAGCCTTAGAGGGCTGCACTGAGCCTGCACTGATTGGCTCTATACATACATAAGAACCCCCGCCTTTTTTCATAACAGCAAATCATAAGAGGCTTTTCCAGTGGAGTCTCTGAAAAAAAAATACAGAGCTGGAAAAAATATATATACTATAATTGGCCCCCTTTAATCATCATTCCCCATTTTAAGAATGCCATTTTTACAAAATTATTGATTTGAAACCTCTTGAAAACCTTTTTAAATAATTTCCCACAGCAGCTAAGTATACTGTAGATCAGCATAAGATAGACAGCATGTGCTTCTATGCTCTAAAGAAAATGAGTGTTACTTGCATTTTCATCCTAGTTTATTCCTGATCTCTGCCACAGATATCCTTTTGGCATTCATGTTTTATTGAAAATGTTCAACCAAGCAGACAGCATAAGTCATCCTTTCAGAATCACATACTTTCACTGACATAATGAATGAGAGATGCTCCTTTTAAAATGAATGCTTGAAAAGGTTGCAGGGGAATGATGCAGGTTTTTAAAAGAGACCATATTTTTGATTTAAACAGCAGTCATTATGGTCTCAAGTGATAAAGAGAGGAAGTGGCAGATGTCATAGGATTATCAAACTACTTTAAAGACATCATTAGACAACCTGGCCTAGAGCATTTGGAGGGGAGGCTCACTGTGTTTACTACTTATTTTTTAACTCCAAATTTTTCATCATTGAGGTGACTCAGAAATATCAGATATACAAGTGACAACCCACCTGTCTGGCTGCCTGTGCTGCTCTGCTCTCCTATTTGCAAGAGCCATGGAAGGATATTAGAGTAACTGCCTGCATATGAGAGGTGGGAGCAAGGAGCAATTGGCACAAAAGGACTGCTCTCTGAGTCTGGTCTCTCTCTTGTTAGGCAGCTGCAACCCAACCTTAAGGCCACCACATCTCTTTACTTTGGTTTGGTTTATGATTGTCCATATGTGCCTGACTCTACGTGTTACATCCACGTCTCCACATTCAATTCTTTGTTCTCTGTTACCAAATAGATTAATTTGACTCTGGATATTTTGTGTGTGTGTGTGGACTCCCATTTTTGATACAAGCTGGAACAAAGTGTGTAACATATAGAACTGTCTTTCTTAGGTTTGCTAACATTAGCTGACCTTAGCCTCTGTAAGCTTTAGGCCACAACACACCAAGTGATACTTATGCAGCACAACTCCTGACCTTTCTGTTGTTTTTTTTTAACACATATGAATTCATATTTTCTTTCTACCCGGCAGTAGATAATTTCCTTTCTTCATTTGTAGAGGAAGTGTAAAATAACTGGCTGACTCTCGAACACCCTGCAAGAGCTGTGTAATTCATCACAGGAAATCCTAAATTTACGCAGTATTGTGAGAAAAGTGCACACCATCCAAGCAAATATTGCATTCATCACCTAACAATAATGGAACTAAATATCAAAATGATGCAAACTTGATTTTAATAGTGATAATGCCCACAACTCAACTACATTTAGAACTGAATAAAAAAAACAATGGCTCCCTGAAAGGTTTAAACAAAACATTTGTAGTTAAAAAGGGGACATCTGTAAATACGATTTATACTGAAGCATGTGTTAGAAAACAAAAACTTGATGAGTAATGAATATTCTGCTGCTATTCACCTTGCCTCAGTTCTTTTGAAATGACACGCTTACCATGGCAGGGGCCTGGTCTGCATGGTCTCACAGTTTCAGGTTTTTCTCCATTACACTGATCTCCAATCCGGCAGGTGACCAGACGCCTCTCCATCCCCTCTCCACAGGTCACAGAACACTGTGGAAGAAAACAAATAGTGAGTCACTCGCAAACAGCAAAAGGGCACAGTTTTTGGAAGGATGGAGCTGAAACAAGGGGAGGCAGGTCAAAAAGGCATAAGTGAATATCAGGATTCCTGGATGAAATAATGAGACAATTTTAACTTCAGTCTCCACCATAAATCAAATGTTTGGTTGAGTGAGCACAGGGACAATTTGCTTGGAATGAAGTCTACCACTAACCATCAACACGTTGTGTTTCCTGGATAACAGAAGGTTTACTTTGCAGTTTATTCTTTTTATTTTACATCAGATTTGCATTTTTTCAGAAGTTTTAGAATGTCTGTAAACACTTTAAAAGTTTCCTGGAGAGTTTGTCAAGAAAGGGCATGTAACTGTAACTTTGTAGCTTAATTTTTCTCCAGTTTATTAAGAACAAGCTGGATTAAACACCTTAGTATGAATCTCTTTACCAGTTTGGTCACTTAAATATCAAAAACAGTCAAAACAGACTATGAGACTTTGGGACAATGGATTGGTTTTTGTGAATGAATTCATTACTTAAAAGCACTGAACGATTCCCTGTATGTCTCTCATATAGCATTAGCTACATGTTTTTTTAATTTTATTTATTTTTATTTTTTATTTTTTTACTTATCTCAAATTCAATCTGGGAAAATTAGAGCTTTCCATGAAGATGACTTTATTCCCACCTATTGGCCAAACACATATAGTCGGGCTGGTGGTTACTGTTTGTGTTTGAGACATTTTGAAAAAAAATCAATCACTGTTAAAAAAACCCCTATCTGGCTGTCTAATTAAATAATGAATGGTAACAAATAAGCTACATATCACATGATTCAACTATAAACTTAAACTGTAATTCATATATAAGAGACAGTAATCTCATTTCAGCAACTGGATAAATTAAATTGGATACAGAAAAGCGATCCTGTATGTGAGTGTAAATCCTGATTGAACTGGTCCAGGACTATTGAACCATTAAATTGTAAATGAAAATCTCTCCAAAAAGACAAGGACTTGATCAAGGATGTGGCACCTCTTGGTGTAACAACTCATTCGGCTAACAGGCCTCCCTCTTCATCCATCTCACTGTCTCCAGCCAGTCATGTGTAATTCAACTGACCAGCGAAGCAGCAACAAGCCAAACCTTCAAAAAAAAATCAGAACCTTCTCATTTTTTTGGAGACACCTCACCATTGTGGTTCCAAAGTTAACAAAATGTGCACAGAGTTTCAGGCTTCAGCCCACTGGCTTACAGGCATCTGTGTGGCATTACCATATGGTGTTTCCTAATGAGGAGGTTCTGGGTGCTGCTATCAGTATTCTGCACTCACTTCCTCTCCCCACAGGAAGACCCCCACCCCCCCATCCTCCTCCTCCTCCTTCTCTTTCCTCCTCCTCTTCCCAGCTCATAAGGAATTCACTGCACATTGTTGGCCCACTTTGTAAAAGAAAGTCTCCTTGAATCATTGAAGCTGTGAGTTTCTGTTTCAGTCAATCCTCTGTGCACTGTGGGAAGCTTATTAGCCAAGCTGAGGCATTACAAAAGGATTTAAGTTAGACAGAAGCGATTGTCCAAAGCCCTAGACTTGGTTTTGTTTTTCTCTTATCCGCTAACTTCAGTCAGGTGCATATCCAGGTTAAGAGAGATTGTAAACCCTCCTGTTGGATTCTGTTAAACACTTTGTAAAGTCTTCTTAATGCAGTTACACATGTACAGAATGATGCTGTTGACGCTGGAAAAGAACAACTGCAAAAGGTGTTTATTTGGAGCCGTATTAAACACAGTTTATGCAGGTATAATATGCTCCTGTCTGAAAATTTAAAAAATTCAATATTGAAATTCAAATAGCCGATTTACATGTGCTGCACGTATGCTTGGGTTCCTCTATTATGGATGGGGTCACTCTGTGTGCAGTGGGAACTGAAAAGTTAACAAGGTTAACACACACACAGACACACACATATATATACACACACTTAGTCCACTTTACTGTATAATGACTCTTGACCGAGGCAGAAACTATTTTGGATATAACTGCATCAGTGTGTGACTTCAAGGATACAACTACCTATTTAACTGACCCAAAGGAACAGTTACAGTTTAAGAAGGCGTTCTTTTTTTTTTTGCACATTGAGCCTTATAATGAGGATGTTTATGATCCTATACAATGTTCTACACCATAATTATGACAAACGCTGCAGTCCTGAGAGCTGGAGTTCATTGTTGACGTCACCACTGGCTGAAAAGTGTCCTATCATGTCCTGACACTAAAACACAAAGTTAAACAACAGCAAATAACCCATAAACAGCTGTTGCGTCAGCTGAAAGAGCCGTTTTCAGGTTAAATGCCGTTGCTTAACTTTGTGTTTTAGTGTTGTAAAATGAAGAGACAACACTAAACATCTGGTAATGTTCACGTCTTTTAAAATGAGCATTTATTGTATTTGTTGACGGATTAGCTGAGTGCCTATGCACCTTCGTTTTCAGCTGTTTTCAGCCAGCGGTGACGTAAACAATGAGCTCCAGCTCACAGAACTGCAACGTTTGACATAACAATGCTGTAGAACATTGTATATATTCATCATTATCCTTAGTATAAGGCTTATGTGCAAAAAGCAGAACTTCCCCTTTAAGTAAATTACCAGAGATGTCTGAAACCCTAAAATATATCTAAAATATAAGGATGGATTTTTTTCCCACAGATTTAAAAAAAGCTAAAAAAACATCAACTTTAGTATCTCAAATGAGATGTTATTAATGCTGAGCATGGACTGAATAATTGACAGCTGTCAACTCATATTTAGGCGTGATGACTCTGCTAAAATCAGACCCAAACACAGCAGCTCCTGCTGTCTACTGTGCTGTTCTTATTAACAAGGTGAACCTGAAGCAGTTTGTCTCACCTTTCGAAAAGGGCAGGTGAGAAACATCTCAATCGACCCCCCCACCCTCTTCTCATAAATAACCCAGGTGAATAAATTACCCCGTTCATTTGACGTTTAACCACATAATTACGTGGTGCGTTGCAGAGCCGAGAGCTCGGTGGCAGGGCGGCTCTCCTCTTAGCTTGCCAATGGGCTGCTAACCCAGCCATGACATTGGGCGCTCCTCATCCGTCTTAATGAGTCCGGCATCGCCACTGGACTTAACAATGAGACTTACTCACACACATGCAGGGACCTGAGCGGCACACTCATAAACACATGTATTATCGACTGAATGATGGACGTCCAGAAATGTACTTAAAACACACACTCTAGTTCTCTGCTGCGGCAATTTTGGACACAGAGAGGAACATAGTGAGGAAATGTGACTGACAATGGTAAAGAATGTGACATTAGCACAAACACACAAGTATTATTCAAAGGGAGTCAAAAGACAGTTTTGGTCAATGTTTTTGCTTAACAAATAGCCTAAAAAAGTACGTTACAGACTTAAAATTGGTGAACATGCAGTCTTCTTTTTATCAGCAATAGATGTGTTCATGCTTAATTTTACTTTATTTTGCAAAGTAACATAGACTAAATGTGTTCCATACAGTAACGACGTCCCGTACAGATGACCTTTTCCCGCTGTATGCCAAATAAAGACTTTCAGTTCATGAAAAAAAATAATTTCTGTGTCATCATTATTTTTCCTCTTGTATTACTACCCAAGAGAGGGAACACCCGCCCTTTTGTCCTGTGTATTTCGGGCGAGTGGGGAGATTCAAGCCCAGATTACAGTTTGAGAGGGGAGAAAATGGACATTCCTGTTTAATTTATGCTTCTCACAGTAATATATTCTTAACAAGTTAAGATAATTTATTCAAGATATTACCTTTTATTGGATAAAACTTTGACAATTTTTAGCATCAATCCCAGACGATGAACGTATGGTGTCACTGTCGGATGCAGACCTTTTTGCAGGTCATCCTGCACCCAGAGATGTTAACGTTACACCAGGATATTTGCAGATTTATAATGGTTAACATTAATGTAGGTATATAGCTAATCATTGATTTTGACATCTGTTTTACCACTCTATTAACATCTTTCAAGCTGTATGGAACATCGTTCTATGCCTGTATGGAACCCTGTTGCATGTATGGAATGCTGTTGATGGGTGGAGGTGTTACTTTCCCCGCTTTTTAAAAAAAAAAACTATTAGTCCAAAAGACATCAATCAAAGTTTAGACTGACCAACAGAAATTTCCCCAGAGAATAAGCCCACAACCATGCTTGTCAGGCTCGTAACAACAGAGGGGCGGTTGCTGATGTGTGCTGAGGGGTGGAAGAGTGTACAGAACACAGTTAGTCTAAACTACTATTCTTTAAAGAAGTTCCAGATGGCACCAACTCCTCTGCCCTGTCAACAATGCCACAAGCTCCTTCGTTCCACACTCAGTGCACCTCAGTCTTGTCAAGAAACTTTGTGATTTTAATCGACAACAGCAGACGTTTATGAAAATGTGCTTTGCTCTGTAGAATGGGTTTGAGCTAATGCCACTCAAAAGGTCAGCTGGCTTAGCCCCAATAGCGATTTTAATGTTTCCGTTAATGGGCTCATACTGCTTTTTTCATGTATTCCAATGCAACACACTGTTGGAGTCTTGAGTTTGATTGATGCAAACCATTTCAAGATACAGTCAGAACAGCAGGTACAATGTAAAACTCTGTCTGACCAGAAACAAAGAAACACCAACTCATAATTAAAGCCACATAGTATAATTGACAATTCTGTTAATCAATGCTTTATGCGTTTCTGAGTGTTCGGGATAAATAAATAAATCAGTGCTTCTTTTCAAAGGAGACCAAGACAATGCATGGACTCCAGATGGTTAAAGAGCAGCTTCTAATTTACCTTGGCTAAGCCTTGGATGGGTTTTTTAATCTAATTTTACAGGGATTTTAACTGCTATTGTCATAACTGAAATGAGTCAAATCACATTTTGGCAGTCATGAATATACTTTGGTAAACCGCCATCACAGCTTATCAAACTCGAGACATTAACTCAGCTGTAAAAGATTAAAGAAATGGCTTAATTATTGTATCAATTTCAAATTGTTTAAAGACAACCACACAGGCTAATACTATGGAGGCTTAATGCACGATTGAATCCAATGTTTAAAAAAAAAAAAAAAAGGTAAATTTGAGTTCTGCCTTTTCCCTCTACTATCAACTTCTGAAATGTTGACTAGTGAAAGGTTATCACTTGTAGATAAATATATTGAAAATTTGAGGTCAAAATGGCTGATTTAGCAGGATTAATTATTTCCTGCATCTAATTAAGGTGAGAAGTGTTTGAGGGATAAGATGCTTGCAAGAAAAGGACTTACTGGGAACATTTGGAAGTCTTAAAGAATATGTTCACAACATTTTAGGTCTGTCTAACAATAATAGTCACATAATGTTGTCCATATTTACATTATACTTTTTTTCGTGCTATTTGCCTTTTTTTTCTCTTCCTCCTGGATATTGAGTGATACCTTCAGAATTTGCAGAAAAGTCCCTCTTTTGTTCCCATCCCTCCACTGCAACCCAACAAGGACTCGGTTCTGTCAGGGGAAAAGCAAGGGGGAATTTTGTACTGAGACAGTAGTTTGAAAGATACACTTGATTTGACCGACTCAGACAACTAAAGCCTCTCATTAGCTGCAGATAAACCTTGGGAAAAAATTATTTGCAAAGAAAGATCTTGCAGTCTTTGCACCCATCACTTTCACTGGAAGCCCATTAGAGGATGTTATAATTAATGACCAGAATGAAAAATAAGAATTGTTACAGCCAGCACAAACTCTGTCTGTGATTACACCTGATTAAGACAGATTTAAAAAAGTAACCCTGTCTTTAAGGGTTTTTTCCAGCAATGTAATAGTAGTATATTTACTTACATTGTCAGGCTTTTTTTTTTTTTTTTAATACATACTTACATGCATGCAAATACATGCAAAGGTTGTATTGCCTGGATGAAGGTCCCGCGACTGAAAACTTGGCTTTTTATTCATTAAAGATCTAAGTGTACAGAAAATTCTTCCCTTTCCAGATACATGCTTAAAACTCTCGTCAGTCTCGACAAGAAGCAGGGAAGCACTGACAATTTGTAAGTGTGCTCAACAAATAACATTATTTCTAAACATTAAAGAAAAATTAAAAAATGAATATAATTCTCTCAAAGTGATCGTCAAAATTAACACTTGGACTCTTTACAGTGAACTATAGCAGAATGTCGCATATTAGTATGTGTAAGATGCTTCTCACACACACACGCACACAATGCATGCACAGAAGGCTTGTGGTCGTGTATGTTACATGTCCTTGGAGCAAATTGCTTTCAACTGCAGCAGGTTGACATTGTTCGGCACCAAATGTGAACAAATTAAATGAGGCAATTAAAGAGTGAATAAGCCAGCGTTGATAATTGCGACCTGATATGCCAGCAGCAATCATAATGAAGCTGCCATTCTGCACTGCTGGCTTTGTGTAATGCTCCACAAGCAACCACGAGATAACGCATGTGTGTGTGTGTGTGTGTGTGTGTGTGTGTGCGTGCAGTGACATGCATCGCTTAGCTCAAATTCTGATTCCATTCCCTACAAACTCTTCCTAACCTTCAGGGCGGAGTCTCAATATGCGCTTTTCAGGATTAGTGACATCCAGTGTGTGCGCACTGACAGTCAGTGCGAGAAATATGGTACGTTTGAGACAAAGAGACTGACAACAGGAACTGAACAGAAAATGTGAATTACAGAGGAGGACGAGATAATCTGAATAAGAGAGACACACAAGCATCCTCGCAAAGGCCGAAAAAAAATGAGAGCAGGCGAAAGGCAGTCTGGCAGAAAATTGAGACGGTCGGCCATTTTCGACTCTCCCTCATCCCTCTGGGTTTATGGCCCGTGAAGCCTCTTGTCATTGGGACTCGCCAGAGAGCCAAGTTAACAGGGCCTGTCCTCGCACCACCAGCACGGAGATATTCCTCTTTATCATTAGCCCACCTTAGAGACATGAGCGTACACAGCCAAGGTACAAGAACATTTCCACGGCAAGCCACGGTTAAAACAACAAACACCAAAACAAAAGAGAAACCTGACTTCACCAACCTGTCAGACCTGTTTTTTAGAACTGCGTATGAAAGCAAAACATTCATGCAGTGAGCCATGCAGAGATTTTGTCAAGGTTTAACGTCCATTAAGTCACAGCAAACAAATGTGTGGATGAGTGCTGGTGTTCATATAACACGCAACCTTGACATGCATGAAGTATTAGAAGAAGAAATGCAATTTGGTGTCCTTAAAGAAGGTCAATATGCAGTCTAGACATCCTCTAGTTAGCTAGTTAGGAAAGCAGAAAAGTGCTTGGTTGTTTCTTCGAGCTGATTTTTTAATTGATCCTTCAGTGGATAGATAGAGTTCTTTAGGCATTTGAAGCCTCAAAGTATCTTCAAATTCATCTTGAAAAGAAAGGTACGATTAAATCCAACAGAGAACTGTGATCTCTTCTGTACTTATTTTTTCTTATTTCATGTTTTCTTATTTTTCAAAATCAATAGTGTTCTTAAGCACACTGCTCTTGGATAGCACTTGTAACGACAAGATGATAGCAGACAAAAAACAAGGTCAGGGCTTGAATCACTGCTGTGGTCAAGCTATAAAAAGGCTGTGACAGAAAAAAAAAAGAGTTTGTTAGATTCACAACAAACTTTGATACAGATCGGGCAGGATTAATATTCAGTCTGCAGTCTGATTAAGTTTGCTTCAAGACATTTTGAACAACACTGAAGCAAATCAAGAAAAGAATGACCTTGGACATATCTTTTTAAATCATAGAGCTAAAAATTTTGCTTCATAACTGTTTCTGTTGTGACTCAAATGATGAAATGTTGTGATGGGATGAATTTAATCTCCAAGAGAACTTCATGGTTAAGTGCCTCACCTCAGCTATTACATTAGCATATTCTGCAGGAGGTTATATCACTCCCAGCCTCACAGATCGCCACTTCTCATTTTGCTCTAACGTACAGTAAGGCTTTTTCCTTCCCCGGTGTCGGATTTGAAAGGTGCTGAAGTCAATCTGGAATTCCAAACAAACTCTAAACTCTAAAAACTCCCAGTCACATCGTGCCTCCTGCTACCTCCATCATCCTTGCCGCACCACCGCAGTAAACAACCTGGCCTTGAAACTCCCTGTTTTCAAGCCCACTACTTTCACACACTCTCAATCTCCTCTCCTGTCACCGGGGATTCGGGCAGCTCGTGCTGGCCAACCGCCATGCAGTCCCTCTCTGTTTATCTGTTTGTAATCGCCGCCTTTCCTCTGCAGGGACAAATGGAATCCAATCAGTCTGGCTAAGGAATGACAGGGTCACAGGCCTGACTCGCTGGACGGCAATCTATTTGTCAATGGTGTCAAATGGAGGGGTGGTCCAACGCATTTCTGGGCTGACAGATCAGTCTGCTATATCACTGACAGTAGACAGAGGGAGCGGGAGGGAGAGACTAAGAGAGATAAACGTAAAAAGAGAGGAAATGTACAGTAAAACACTGGTCATGGGGTTATCACGAGAGGCTGAACGTGTGCGTTGTAAAATGTGTGTGCACAAACACATCAGCATCCGAGTGCACATCAGAGGTGTGGACTCGGGACTTTAGACTCAACTTGAAAATATCATAAAAGACTTGACACTTGACTTGGACTTCAACACCAATGACTCGTAACTTCACTTGGACTTCAGCTTTTTGACCTAAAAAAATACTTGATATTTAAATGAATGTTACTTAAAAAGTGTGCCACAAATCAGTATAATTCCATACATTTCCTGTGTCAACAAAATAACGTTAACGCTTTGTATTTTCAGCAATTCAACACTTTTCCCCCAAGAATCCACTTTGTTTGAAGCATTTTTGCAATTTGTTTATTTTATTTATTTCTTTATTTGATAGGGACAGAGCATACTAAGCGCATTAAACATGCCGCAGTTAGCAGACATGCTAATTTACATTGGTTATCCCTGGGCAGGTAGTAGAAAGACAAATATAATGTGCATAAACACAACGGAGAAAGATGTGCAAAAACAAAACAAAACAAACAAAAAAAAGCAGCAACAACAATACATTAAAACACGTATATCAAAGTGACTTTGTCCCACCTCTGGTCCACTCACACAAACACGTGACAAATTTTAAATATGTTGACCACTGGGAGACAAAAAAAGAAAGTTAATTGCACAAAATCGAGGGAAAACTCAGTCGCTCTCTGCTGTCTTTCATAAGTTTATCTAGAAACATGCATGTATATGTGTGTGTGTGTGTGTGTGTGTGTGTTAGGGAGGGGAATAGTCTCATCATCATAAAGGGGAACTGTGGGTAAAAGGAGTGGGTAAATGCCCACTGGAGGCCCATTTCAATGTGACCTCCATTAACAACAGCCAGGGTGTGACTGTGAAATGAGGAGTGTGTGTGAGTGTGTGAGTGTGTGTGTGTATTTGTACAGGGTAGTTGAAAATGGGCTTGACTGTGGAGATCAGGCTCTGTATCTTCTTCCTCCATTAAAATTCGAAATGCTTCAGAAACAAAAAACATGATCAAGATGATCAGCAGCCTCTGTCTCACAGAGTTCAGTAGTGTTTCCAAATAATAAAGGGAGGGTCTTATTCAGTGTGCTGATGCTTGCACCTTTCTTCCAATGAAGAATATGGAATTGCATAAAATATCTCAGTATAAAAGGATGTGTGTAAGTCCAAGAGATTTTGCAATTAGTTGGTGTTGGTCTGGGAAAGAAAGAACATATATGTAGCATGTTAAAATCTGTACAAAGCTGAAGAGTTGTTTATTTTAATAAAGTAATAGTGAATCAGTGAACCTGAAGCAGTATTTTTTTTTTATATATATATAATTCTAAATCTAATGGGAACTTTAAGCAACTCTCATCTATATTTATACAGATCTTGACATGTTAAAAAAAATCTCAGGAGTGTGTGTGAATTTCAAGGATTTGACCATCTGTAAAATAAAACACAAATCTTTAATTGAAACTCTGACATTTTTATTCTGTGGCTCATGGAAGAAGAGAAAATTTATTTTATCTGATAAATTTATGTTTTTTTTCAGCTCTGAAGCTGCAATTACATCCCTTAAAGGGCACCGGAAGCTCTTTGTTTGCGCCTAAAAACATTTTGAGGAGTACGTGGACAGCTTTGAATTCCTCTTATCGCCCTTTGTGTATCCTCACATTTGCACAATGTTTTATATGTTGGTACAAGTGTATGTGACAGGGTAGGTTGAGAGGTTTATCTGCGTAGGGCCAGTGAGCCTTTATGCATTGGCAGCATTACAGGCAGCATCAATAATTAGCTCACTATAGGCCATCAATATGTTCCCTTGAGATTTAGGAGGCCATAACCAAATGCCTTGTGACTGCCGGCCTGGCTGACGGACCTCCAACAGGCAAATAAATCATCCAGCATGCTGGATGTGAATATGATATGACCAGACACACACACACTGGCTCACACAGTCAAACAGACACACACGTGTGAACAGTCACATCGGAATCATAATCAAGACTATTGTTCAAGACTCAATAAAACATACATCATGATGAAAGTTAAGGTTAATTTTCTAGTATCAGAATTCTGGCAGCTTTCATGGAAAAGTTCCCTCAAGCTGCAGAATACACTCACACTGCTGACATTCATCAGGATCAGGTTCACCTGTGTAATCCAGTGAGACACAGAACTTTGTGAACCATATTATGTTGATTTTCCAGAAAGTCTCTGGGAGTAACAAAGTACAAATACTTAGTTTCTGTACTTGAGTAGATTTTTCAGGTATCTGTACTTTACCTGAGTATTTATTTTTTTATTTATTTTTACTCCCGGCACTCTAACACAAATATTTTCAAAACAGGCTTGCTACTCTAGTTTAAGTTCTTATAACGTTTTGCATTTGCTCGAGACACTTTACCAATCCAAGTGTCGGTGACAAATGGTATTACAGGAATGAGACTCAGCAATCAATCATTTTGTGGTGCGGTTACGAACAGCTAAGACAAATCCTACTGATTTTACCATTAATTTTAATCATCATTGTATTATGTTAATACGACGTGAGATTTAGTTGGTTTTGCACAGAAATGGCCAGCAAATATTTCTTTTTGAGGGATACTTTTACTTTTATACTTGGTGCACATTTCAGAACCTTTACTTCATTATTTTACTTGAATAAAGAAGCTGAGTCAGTACCTGTACTTTTACCAGAGTCTTTTTTTTACACAAGTATCTGTACTTCTAGGTAAGCAAAGAATGTGTGTACTTTTGCCACCTCCAAATTAAACTACAAACAGGCTAAGTTAAAGGGAAATCCTGAAGAGAGGAGAAATATATAAATTCAGATTAATTTAATGATAAAACTAAGCAGTTAACATCCCATCATGTTTTGGTATGCAGGTGATAAAAATGAAGTGCAGGATTAGTTGTTTTGAATTTTTAATCAAGATGGCAAAATCAACAAGATCAGCAGTCTGGTGGTCCAACAAGGACAACGGCTCAAGTGACCTCTGCGTTAAAATCCACATTTATCAATGCTTAAGGCCCACAAGCTTAAACCTTACAGTGAGGGTGTCAAGTAGCTTCTGTTATTCTGGTGAAGACCATTTGTCCCCTTCACTGCAAATCAATACAGATTTACTGAGCTTGATCACCTTTAACCTTATGTTTCTATCCCGATCAGAGGGGCCTCTTCCAGGAGACAACATCTGCATTCACAGAGCATGAGGGGTCACCGAACAGTTTGATGAAAATGACATGAAACACATGCAGCAATCGTCTTCGAAAGTAATCAGATCCCAACCCAACTGAACACCACTGAGGAAACTAATTTTGGAACAACTGACTTGGATAAGTCGTTCTGGAGACAAATGGCTCAACTAGAAGACTTTATGCTAACGGCCTCTAATCTGTCACCATCTTGATATTATAGTACAGCATATTAGATTACTTTACACAGACTGCTGTTGGGATGATGTATTTTTATTATCCAGCCCAGAAGTTAACATGGACCTGGTTCCCTTTATAAAAAGTCTGTAGGGTTTTTAAATTGGATTGTATTACCGCCATAAATAAGCACTGTTGAATTAAAAAAAAAAAAAAAAAGTTTATTATATTTCCATGTTTGTTCTGAAACAAACAAACAAAAAAAACAAAAACAAATTAAAGCTACGATAATAATGTTTATAAAATAATTCTTGAACTGTAAATGTAACTGCCACAACCGAAAACACTATCATAACAACAAGGTCACATGACTTCAATATCACCTCCGCTAAACTTTCTACTAGACTACACTATACACATTTATAGCTAGATAAGGCAACAAGTTGGAAAGTTTGAGACAGAAATAGTTTGTAAAACCCTGAGTA
>JAPXVT010000006.1:19995850-20007754 GCA_029823135.1 Acanthurus reversus | reverse complement strand
GTTCCTGGCTCAAAGGCCGCTGGGTGGGGACCCGCATTACCCCAGTCCCCATTTCGGCCCCAATTCTGGGTGATGCTTCTGCTGAAAAGACGACGGCTGGACTAGCCCGAGTCCTGAGGCCAGGAGGTGGGTTGCCCCCGTGGTTGCCGTGCCTCTCTTGAGGGCTGCTGCGTGCTGAGTCAGCAGAGTCAATCCCGCTGTTGTTAGGAGATTCATCCTGGCCCTTCTGGGGCTGCTTGCCCTGTCTGGTTAAAGCGGTTGGGCCATTTGCGGTGGGATGGTTGGGGAGGTCATGGAGCTGAGGAGGCAGCGTGTCACAGTTTCCTGGGCGCTCTGTTCGTTGGCTCAGCGGCAAGACATGGTGGAAGAGGGGGCTGACCATGGGCACCATCTCAGCCACAGAGAGAGGGGGACCTGGATGTCGCAGCATGGGCCGAAGGTTGTCTGATCCCAGGTACGTGATGGCATTGCTGATGGCCTGGTCCATCATGTGGGCGGGCAACAGGTCTGCCTGCTTCTCATACTTAAGGCCAATCTCGTAGCCTACGTCAGGGTAGCTGTAGCGCATCATCTTTTCACCTGCATGAAACAGAGTAACTCTGTGACTGTGTGGAACTTATTAATTTAACAAAATAAAGCACATTTTACATTAATTAATTAATTAATTATCAGTAAACGTTTATCTTCTGCAGGGTTGCAGGGGGGTGGAGCCAATCCCTACTAACAATGGACGAGGGTGGGGTTCACCCTGGACAAGTCACCAGTTCATCACAGAGCTGACATGTAGAGACAAACAACCATTCACGCACACATTCACACCTACAGGCAATTTAGAGTCACCAATTAGCCTGCATGTCTTTGGACTGAAAGGAGGAAGCCGGAGTACCCAATGGGAACCCACAAAGACACAGGAAGAACATGCAAACTCCACACAGGTCTACCCAAGCCAGGTATCGAACCCAGGACCCTCTTCATGTTAGGCAGAGGACCTGGATTTGAATCCAGGACTAGGGGTTTAAGAAAACATCAATATGCATTGATATCGCATAATCAACATGTATTGTATCCATTCTCAAAAACACTGTATCAATTTTTAATTTATAGTTTCATGACAGTATAGATTCATGACAGTGGGTCATTTTGTTATTTTTTTTTAAACCCCTGATGGCTACTGCACAAATATTATTAGTATATTTTGATTGCACAAAAAAACCCCTTTTTTAAAAAAACTTAGATTTATGGATATTGCGGTGTGTTCTTAATACTGTAACAGTTTTCTGAAAATAAGATTGGAAAAAAATTGCAATATACTACCTTGCTTATGGTATTGCAATATATCATAATATATTGTACTGTAACCCCTGTGTTGTGATATGTATTCTACTGTTATCTTCTCTCCAATACACAGCCCTACTCAGGACCTTCTTGCTATGAGGCAACAGTGCTAACCACTAAGCCGCCGTGCTGCCCTACAAAGCACATTTTACAGTTGAATAGCAGATCAACATTTGCATGCTATGCATTATTTTCTTTTTCTTCCTTTCTTTTTTTTTGCAAGTGCATTCATTCTATTTTAACGTGCTATTTCTGCACAGCTTGAGTCAAAGATTAATCTGATCTAACATTGGCTGTATTATTCTCTAAGAAGAATTAGATTTGAGTGATGATTGTGTGGAATTGTTTGGGAGTCAGAGTCCAAAAGATGATTTTATCCAAAGAAAATAAGTGTTTGTTGGTTGTGTTGAACAAACGGGGAAGCATGCACCTGTATTAACAGGACGATCTCGGATGAGTCTGTTGCCTGAGAGTATTTATGATGACAAAACTAAAAGCTGGTTCATTAGAAAATGAAAATAAGGAAAAAACTAATTAAACTGATGACCTTAATCAAATTAAGGATATTTTTCGGGGATTTTTTTTATGGTGAGAATGTCATTAAAATAATATCAAGCCTTACTAACAGAAAACAAACTTGGAAATAAAGGCACAATAGCAGGAGTGAACTACGTGAGAACTACGTGCTTGCTTTTAGCTCCAAATAAAAAAGAAACACCAATGTGCCAAAATATGAGCACGGCTTGACTTCACATAATTTCTTTTGCAGCCTGTTAAGCCCGTGCTGATATTTCAGGGCTTGTTTTTCATATTTTGCACTTGGTGTTCTAAGTGTGTGCGTCTAATCGGTGGAAAGCCCCATCCATCTACAACTGCGCTCTTTAACCCCTCCTGAACAGGGATGCGGTGAGCTGTTTTCTCTCGATAAGAGCAATGGCAAAGTACAGGTGTATCTAACCACAGAGTGAAAAACATTTCCTTGCCTCTCAGTCAACCGCTTGCTCTAGCTCGCTTAGTCTCCTTTTCTAATAGTGTGGCAAATAAAGCCAAGTTTAGAAAAAAAAATCTGTGCTTGTAAATAGGGCAGGACTATTTTGTGATTATGATATAATATTGTATGACGCAACACTCAATTAGAATGGAAAAACTCAAATAAAGGAGGCAGAGAAAAAACTAAATTAAAGGTAAGTTAAAAACATTTCCATTCAATCAGCTTAAGAGTAACATCGGCATAAAATTAATATTAGTAGCAAAGTACAACACATGACAATATAATTAATACGTTCTAAGAATGTGCAAAGTCACTGATAAGTTCAAATAATTTTCTGCTTGGACAAGTAACATTTCTTCCATGCAAAAATCCACTCAAATGCTTCATAGGCTGAACTCAACAATAATTATCACATAGTACCGTACATCAAAATCCTCCTCATGGACACTGACATAAGCTGAGAAAGCCGTTGATTGCGTGGTCATGTCTGAAATACCCACCCACAAATTTCTGGGGCGTGGTGCTCTTCCTCTTGCCCACATTGTTTTGCAGTCTTTCAATAACAGGTGGCCGATCAAATGCTGCCATGGTGTTGGCCTCTGCCACTGGCCTCGGCTCTGCAGGAACCTCGCCTTGAGAATTTGAAAAGAAGGTTAGAAAGGACAAAATTACATTTGGGAGTCAAAGAGAAGAACTCATACATGCAGAAAATTAATATGGTAAATCGTACAGATCACGTGTCTTTAAATGTGAAACTGAAATCAGAATTTTAGGACGATTTATTTTAAACAAGGCCTAAAATTTACCAAAAATCTATAGCCCATAAACCTCCTCATTCATTGGGAAATTTTGTTTATGTTGATCAGTTGTCTTTTAAGAGAATTAATTATTGTATAAATAAATTATTTCAGCAGTTAAGTATACAAACAGAACTAATGTTGTACAAATATTTGAAAAACAGATAAACACATTAAAAAATACATTGTAGTCAACATTAAATTAAAAAGCCAGAAAACCTTCTACAGTATTGGAGTAGTGTATGTATCGTCAGCCTGTTTGAATTTAGTTATTCAACAACAACAACAACAACAACAATAATAATAATCAAAACATTATTATTAAAATTATACAATAAATAAATTTAACATGAGCAAACACTGCAGTGTTTATGTTAGTACTGATTGTCTCCTGAGAAATCCAACTGTTCTACAGACTTCCATTGTACTGTATAACTGTTTACATTATACATTAGGCCACGTTTTTTATGGTTTCAGTTTTAGTCAAATTATTTACCTGCGTACGGGCCAGTGTTGGCAGTCGGATCCAGGCTGATACCCTGCAGGTAACTATGGCAGCGCTCTTTATGTTCCTCCAGAGAAGTGCGTTGTTTATAGCTCCGCCCACAGTAATTACACTTGTGTGGTTTGCCCACTAAAAGCAAAGACATTCAAAGAAGAAAATATTAACTTCATTCAGTGCTGTGCTGGCAGAGAGAGTGGGTAGCATCCAATGCAATAGTGCAACCTGCTGCAGCGTTCGGGTGGTGAGTAGTAGTTAATACTGCGAACAGTCAGTAGTAAAAACAAACCAGTCTCTGAGATCATGGCTGTTCCACTACTAGTGTGAGGATTCCACACAACTGTTACCAGACAGAAAGTAGCAGTGGGCGAAAAGGTAGATGCTTTGGTCTCAAGACATACTGCCAACTCCCACTGCTGCTGCGTAGCATGAGTGAATAGCGGAGTTGATCATGCATCCCATGGTGGGGGTAGGAAACTAACTCCAATATTACACTGCTATGGAGGTGGTGTGTGATTCATTGTGCCACTTCTACTTTATTCAATTCCTTCCCACCTAGACAAGTGGAAAGATAAAGACAAACACTTTACATCTACAGTATCTCAGTCAAGGTGTGACTGCAATCGCTGAAAGACATTATTAACCACTAGGTAGGGTTAAATTTAACAGTGACTGAAGGATTTTAAAAATACAAGATGACCTATAGTTGACATGGGCCAATAGCTACAGAGGCTGCTGGTAAAAACTTAGAAGTTACCGTAGATTAAAATTGAGCAAAAAATGAGTAACTATTAGGGCTGTCAGCGTTTACACGTTAATCGCGATAACGCGTTTTTATTTTTTAATCGCTTTAAGCGCATGCTTCTATTTTGTCCCTTTAACACAACCTTAGTCAAGCCGCTGTAGCGGTTTCCTGCTTCCTACTGACAGAAGGAAGACCACAATACGCTTCTGAATGGCTCATTTTTTTCTTTTTGATATTTGCCTCCCTCCTGAGTTCCAGGCGAGAAGATAGATACTATTCTTTTGACTGTGCGTGCAGTAACAGTAAAGCATTACGGTTACATTGGTAAGGATTGCTTTGAATTGTTAATATGGACTCAACACTGCTGCAAAATGCAAAATAACAGAGCTTTAAACAAGCAATAAAAAATGCAATTAATTGCGATTAACTATGGAAATTTTGTGATTAATCGAGATAAAAATAATTGTTTGACAGCCCTAGTAAATATGTAGTTGCAACATACTGCAAAAAAAAAAGAAGAAAATCCTCCGCAGACAGACACTGTGGAGGAAATAGGTCTGTGTGTGTCCTGTGATACACTGTGACAGAGTATTCAGAGCATTTTCTAAACTACCGTAATGACTCATAAAGGGAGTCAGTGAGTGAACTGGATGCCACACAAGCATATGAATGTGACCCAGACACCATCATTAGCAGTGCGATGTAGTAAGACGTTCACTGGCATAATGGTGACAGCTATTACTAGAAGAAGATGTGCGATGATCCTGTGCTCTTGTCACTGTGAGAACAGAGAAACCAAACATGTTTCAGTCTGAGGTGGGGTGGGGGGGTGTAACACACGTACACACACATACACATGCACGTACATACACATTCAGAAGTAAGTGATAGTTCACACGTGAACACCAGAACTCTCTCTTTCACAGGGATGATGAGTTTTTTTGTAATTCTCTGTGGAAGACAACTTATTCAGAACTGATATTTCTTCATCTGTAAATGTCACATTTTCTTCCACTGAATACATCTTTGATTTGTGTGAGTGAAATAAAATCCACTTGTTACGGAATGACATGGCCAATCTTGCATCAATAGGCACTTTTTTAGTGGAATGATTGTAGGTTTTCTGCTGTATTTGTCATTCAGAACTCTTGTGGTCAATGAATGACATTGTATTGGCAAAGCTCGAAACTAGTGTTGTTATGACTAGACCCGTGTCTTTTTTTTTTTTTTCGAGATATGAACAGATACATAAAGTGGCGGCTAATAACAAAAGGTTTCAGTATTATTTCATAGTGGGTGGATGAACCTGCGGGATCATCTCAGTAATATTCATTCCGAGTAGTGAAAGAGTGCAACTTCTAAATGAAACATCATGATGGAAATAATTTTCTTTGCTGCTTTCCAGTCATCAAAGTAAAGCAGTGGAGTAGACTGCATTCAAACAGGCATCACTCCCTCACTCTTAGTGTCTCCCACAGACACACTCGCTCACACAGACACGCACACACAACATGGACTTCATATACTTTTTGATATTTATATCACCACCCACACATGATCTTGCACAGATGTTGGAAGGACCTGAAGAATCCACTTTCCAGCCGCTATTCTTATTCATGTAAATGCTCCACATTGTGCTCTCAGACTCACTTGACTGATTGCATTTGGCTAATAAACGGGAACTTGCTTGAATTTAAACCTTCTCTCTCATGAATGTGAAATCCTTTGCCCTTCTAGCGCTGCCTTTCTGGCATTATCTTCTCACAAATCAACTGTGCCTCCAATTACAATATTTTACCCGGCCTTTGGATAGCAGCACAATCCAGCACACTTTTGTTCTGCCACTCTTCATATTTCTCATTCTCATCTTATAATTTTTCCCCTTGCTCAAACTCACTTTCAGTGCTGAACCTCCCTTTTTTGGCCACACCTGTTCTTCCTCGTGGGGAAGCCAGAGCTGCCAGATCTGCAGCATCCCTGCAGAACAGCATGACAGCACAACTTGGCAACACCAGATTCGTAATATTTCCTGTTAAGTTGCCTGAGGAAGGCAGGTGCCCACATTCAAATGTGAATTTGGATTTCAATTTTTTTTATTCTTGAATATTCTCATCATTATTCTGCAATAACATTTAAGCCATGGATTAAACGCTTAATCTATAGGTTGGTATGCTTATTTTATTAAAATAAAATTAATAAATGAAAACTATTAAGACTTAACATTTCAAAAAATAAAATTACAATGACAGATATTAATTGATTATGACAGATATTTTTCTCCCCTGTCCATCAAAATGAAGGACAATCAGAAAGCCTAACACAACCTCTGATACTGGCTCTACAGTACTTCCTGCTAGCAACAGTTAGCATGCTGTTAGCATTTGCTCCTTTAGCCTACTGTAGACTGCAATTATGAACTGCCATAGAAAAATTGCCGAATTAAGGAAACTACCATCTGTGCAGAATTGAATGTAACCACATGATGAAACTTGTTGAGGACTTTTTGATTTTAGTCCTCTTGGTCTTCTTGTGGTTAATCCTCATGTGTCAAGGGAGGAATTTTATCAATTATGGTTGTTTTATTGTTGTTGTTTATCTTTTATTTAAAGTATGATGTAACTTGAATGTTTATGACTTTTCCTACTAAGATTCTTGAATGCTATATAACTGAAGTAATGAATGTGAATGTGATTATTCCTTATGACCCTTAATAAATCAAGTTTTTTGTGATGTCTTGGATCACCTGTGAGACTCCAATTCTGGATAGTTTTGATGGTGAGCTCCAGGTTTTATATCCAAATACAGATACAGATCATTTTTGGGTTGAACAGATACAGATAATGATGACTCCCATGACCCCAAACTCACTAATTATTATTTTAAAGGGTAAAAATAGGTTTGGGGGATGTGATAAACAAATTCACCACAACAATAAAGGAAGTGAAAATAGGATGGTCATGGCTGATAGTGGAAGACAGATGTGGAGGAAAAGATAAGAATGTTAGACATGCATGCAAGAATAATCTAAGAAACAAGCAGCACAGCTTGTAAGCATGCAAGCACTTTTCAGTGGCACGCAGACGTGAAAACACACCAAAACACACACATTACCTTTGGCTAAAAAGAGAAGTATGAATGAGTAACCCCCATGGGGCATCACAGACAGAAATGACGGTATTGTCTGACCTTGATTTCAAAGGAGTAAAAGAGGGGCAGGCACATCCTCTCTGACAGAAAGTGGGTTACAGTTGAGAGACACAGCCAGCACTCCCCCATGTGTTTTAACAGACAGATAGCTTCCTCCTTGGTGCGCCAAGCAACTGAGAAAAGCATGGCCTTGGTACCTAACCACAAAGCACTCACAGTGCTGTCTATAACTCACAAAAAAACCTCCTTATGTCTATCTAACAACAATGCGAGACAGAGAGTTACCAACCAGTGTGTACCGCTAATGTGGCTACTGCATTTCTGCTAACTCTTGCACTAGGTGCACAAAGCTTTAGAAGAAAAAAAATATCTCGGTGGAACATTTAAGACACACTTGAAAAGCCTTGAGATGGATAAAAATGTGAGAATTATGCTTATCACAAAGGCCTGCATCATGCTTAGCCATACGGGGCTTCTTATATTCTCTGTAAAGCATGTGTATACAAACACTATTTGGCTTTCAGAAGTCTTGAGATCACTTTTCAAGGCTCCTGCATTATGTAAATGTTGAAGGATCTCTTAAAATGCATACAGTAAACTCTCCCTCTGAAGCACTTCTGATGAAAGAAAGCCTCTTCTGGGTAAGAGAAGAGGATGAGTAAAAAAGGAAGAGAAGAGAGCGAGGAGGAGTCTTACCAGCATGAGTGCGCAAATGACCGGTGAGGGCATCGCGCCGCCGGCAGGCGTAGTTGCAGAAGGGGCACTTGAAGGGTTTCTCGCCTGTGTGTAGCTTTACGTGTCGCAGCAGGTTTCCTTTCTGGGTGAACGAAACGCCACACTGGTTGCACTGGAACGGCCTGTCACCTGAGCGAGGCAGGCAGAGGAAGTCTTTACCACACTCATTTGGGAAGATTTTTTTAGAAAGTATCTCTGCAGACATTTTTCTTTTATCTCTAACTGAACTCATTTGTCCTCTCTGCCTCAGAATAGACAGCTGACTTTGGCTTCCTATGCGCACAAACCACTGAGCAAATAATTTATGGCTCCTTGAATAATTGTGCAAGCAAGAAACGTAACAACTGTTTAATTCAACCACTAATTATAATAATTAATCCTTTCCCCTACCTTGCATAGTGTAAAAATAAAAACTCATTTCTGTTAGCTCAGTGTCGGTAGTCGTGTTTTCCTGGACAACAGTTACAAAACAAAAAACAAACAAACAAAAATGTTCTTTTTTGAATTAATCTGATTACATTAGCTTATTCATAGAAGACACTTTAATTCATGACTGTGACAATCATGTGATTAATTGAAATTCACCGCAATTAAATTATTGAGTGCTTTTTTCATGATTAACAATAAATTTGATAATTGTCCCATTCCCAATACCTATTAAAACCTCACGGTTCTGTGAAAAATGAATCCAGCTTGTCTAACTTAAACTCAAATTACAAAAACTAGAGAGCTAATTAACTCAGCCTATGTTTGTCTTAGTGATACTTAAGAGATAAATACATACAATTCTCAATGAAAAAACTGCGTGAGCTGCGAGATTTGACGGCAGCGCTTGTGTCTCTAGTGAGTGGTGGATCATAGATTATGCAGTAGGATGTTTTTCAATACACTTTTAAATTTTACTGCGACTCACCACCACTATTTTCTGTTCTAATGGAGAATCTTTTCATCTGCAGCCGGTTGGAAAAAAGAAATATGATCCTAACACTGTGACAACCAAAGCAGTCATGGCGTCAGTTGGAACAGGTTGTGGGGGATTCCAAGGATATTTTTTCCCTGATAATAATTCCAAGTCTAAGCTATAGTCTTTCAACAAAACACACAAAAAATAAACAGAAAGCAGTCCACACCCAGGAAAACAAATGATTTCTGACTCACTCTGAAGAATGGGAAATGAACACACCGCCCTGGTTTGAAGCATTAGAAAAATCTGGTATGGATTATTAATGTACAAAGTTGTTCACAATAAACTGTTGGAATTATACCAAATAGCTTCTACAAAGCATGACACACTTTTAATGGAGTGTGGAAATACACTCATCAGTACCATTTGGTTGCCGACTTCCTGCCTCAGCTGTGACATTTGGTCCGGATAATCCATCCTGTTCGATGTTTGGGCTACCAGTCATTGATTCCTCCAATGCTGCCTCTTCCTCCCCGGTTTGGCCTATTTCTTTGAGTGCTGGGCTTCTGTTGTCAGCCTCCTCCGCTGGTTCTTCCTCTTGCTTAATTGTCAGTTCTGTAAAACAAAAGCCAAAGCCATAATGTAACACACCACTCGAGGTCTCATATAGAAACAAAATGCTTTCTACAGTAGTTATGCAGCCCACATCAGCCCTGAGAAGCATGGCTTGTCTGGAAAAAGGTTACACTAAAATTTGTAACATCTGTTAATTTGAATTAGGCCTAAACTGTAAAATGCTAGAGATTAGCCGGGTTGTCTCTGTGGGATATCTGTGTGAAATAGTATATGATGAAAATCCCTTGCGAGACATGTTTTAGAGTATGTATTACTCTGCTGTGATTCATATTGTACAGGGGTTTTCCTACATAAAAATTAAATTAAAAATGAACACACTGAAATGAGCTGGAAAGCACTTCTACTCATTGACGGGATGTAGGATATTGGATTTTTGCTGATATCCAATACGCCGATATTTCCAGACTCATTTAAGCCGATACCAATACACACGTTTTTCTTTCATTGTGAAGAACACCAAGTCTCTCCTGTACTAGAATTATGCTTTACTCTTAATGTGTCTCTTTGTTGTTGAAATAGACATAGAACATGACAACATTTGATTCTACCATAAACAACATATGTATGTAATGTATTATTTTTTAAATATAGACATTTAGTAATAAAAAACTGAAAGTGTAGTGTATAAAATAAACTTTGTAGTGCGTAAAATAAAAATGCACCCCTCTCTATGGAGCTCATACTTACAAAGTAAAATTAATCCTCCTGTGTTCCCCTGTATTTACAACTGATATATCGGCCATATATCAGCAGAAATTTTTATATCTGCCAATACTGGTAATTAACTTTATAAGCTATCATCTGCCGATATCCGTATCATGCTGATTATATTGTGCATCCCTAACTCATTTGCCTTCATTGAAAAACTGTGGCTTCACTGCCTTGTGCCTCAACCACAACAGCTGCTACTTTAACTGGTGGAAGAGCTGTGCGCACTGAGATGGTCAACATAAGTGTAGATCGGGGCTTCCCAAGGGCAGCCCGCAACCCCCAAAAGAACAGTGCCAGAGACCGGGGACCCCCATCGATCCTGGAGGTTGCATACAACGTTGTGCACAGCTGCGCACCTGCAGTATTAGCCTATGCAGATACGGACATCAATACAGCACAAAAGAACAACAGTCAAACAGCCACAATATTATTTTAAAGTAATTTAAGAAAGAATATAACCAGAATTTACACAATAATTTGTATATTATGCAATTTTAGATTATTTTAAAAATGTGTGTTATTTTAGAAGGCATCCTACAACCCCCCCTTTCTGTATCTCACAACCCCGGGGGGTCCCCGACCCCCACTTTGGAAGCCGCTGGTGTAGAGGAAACACTGGAGAGATTCAGCCATACATGTCTGAGCCTCAGTCAGACCCAGACCCATATGGAAGTCTGCAGTGAAGCAAACTCGTGTTAAGTGTGGTTAGCATCTTTAATTTATTACTATTATTTATTTATGTTGTTTGTTAGCTTGTTAACTGGCAGTGCTGTAACAAACCTGGCTTGCCTTTAGTAGGGTTGAACATTAGATTTAGTAGAGGAATGTATAAACATCTGTCTAGTGACCAAGTTTGCATGGATACAAGTCAGTACAACCAAGATCTGACGTCTTAGGGGACATACACTTAAGGAAAACACATTTTAGTATGAATTAAATGGACACTCGAAGGGGGCATCCTGGTAACTCTTAGTAACTCAATTTATAGGCAGCATAAGGATGGACTGACAGACAAGAAAGAGAGAGAAAGACGCAGAGAGAGAAAGAGAGAAGTGTAAGAAACAGGCTGGTCTGGTTCCTGGCTGTCCCTGGGGAGAAAGGGAGTGCCAGGGGCCCTGTGGCTTACACCTGACAAGGCATGGGAGGTTGGCTGGACGACAAGGGGAAAATGTGTGCAACCGTGTGCTTGTGTGTGTGTGTGTGAGTTTATGTGTGTGTTTGTGTGTGTGTATGGCGGGGGGTCCACTTTAACACACCTGCAGTCTTTTCCCAATGATCACTTGGATTGCACATCGTGCATACATTTAAGCCCACTAGAAAACCTGTTTCAACATATTCAACATGATCCTCTAGCCTGTCTCGGGCAACAGGGATGTAACATTTATAAATGACTAGTAATTA
>JAPXVT010000006.1:19971394-19982495 GCA_029823135.1 Acanthurus reversus | reverse complement strand
AATCCCAGTGGGTGTGGAATCAGGTTGAGTGTAAAACTCCTGGGGCAGCTTTAAACCAGCGGGCATTGACAGCGACTGTATGACGTATGTTGTGGGCCTGGCAAGTGGGAAGGCTAACGTATGATCTGTTCAATAATCGCATAAATGCTGTTATATTGTGTTGTGAATGAGATTCTGACCCGCCATGCATCGTGGAAAGAAACAAAACAATGGAAATAAAATCACAATATCATCGAGAAGATGCAGTGACAGACCTGAGCTAAGTGCTAACAGCGGCAGCCGCTAGCTCTTGCTCCGCGGAGATAGTGACAAACAAACATCGGCAGCTTAAAGACAAGTGAGTAAACTAACGTTCCCTTTCCACAAGCTGAAAAACAATCACTCAGATGTTGTGATATTGTGTTGTTGCTATTAGCTACTTACGTCATTGTTAGTGCTTTTGTCCAGAGTTTTTTTAATGTGTTGTGTTCTACTCAAGGCTGCATGAGTCTCATGTCCGCACTGCACAGATCAGTAGAAAGACTCCTACTCAAGGCTCCTATTCTTCCCTACGTGTAGTAATTGCAAAAAAAGAGTACTCTCCAGTTCACCAAGGCCGCTATCTGTCTGGTCGGAACATTCCCTTCATCCATTATAGTGCAGTTTTCAGTAACGAGGGGTTTTTAGGTAGTCTGGTTCACTTTGTGAATAGGCTGCCGCCATAACTGAACTACGGTGGACAAACATTTGATATCTACGTCACTGAACTGAACCACACACACTAGACACTTATTGGTCCAGCCAAAAATTTGTCTCTGCAATCCTAAAGACAACTCTCGTTGCTAGGCTGAAATCTTAGCAAAATCTGGGTTGAGCAGAAGGAGGGCGGAGCTCACGCTAATATTCAAAGGCAGCACTTGTGAGGAACTATTTTTCCAGGTGTAAAACTTTTTGCCTCAACAGCTCCCAGCTCCCCTCTCTGTCTCTCACTCAGTGATTTTTAACCGAGTAATGCAGATTTTCTTTGGAGGGGTGATTTACTTATACCTGGGTCATCATAAAAACACTCTGCTATCTAAAGCTTTGAACGAAAACCTCAGAGGAAAGAATCAAATTTATGCTTGCTTGTTTTCTTCTCCTTGGAAATATCTCTGTAACGTTTGGCATGATTAAGACAAATGGAGTCATTTTCACTGCGATAATCCTCCATAATTCACTTCCAAATCTCTGAGATGGAATCTAAGAATGAGAGCATTCAAGGGACAAAACTCAGAGCAGATCTGACTGTTTGAAGGGGAGTGATTATGAACATGGAGGGAAAGGGAGGACGTGTTCATGTGTGCGCGCGCCTATGTGGGTGTTGATTAACTGTCTAAGGTCTCTGTGCCACCTTCATTGCTATACAAGGCCATGCCTGGCACAGGGAATATGATTTTTTTCTTTCTCTGCCTTCCAAGGCGGCATATGAATGTCTTTAAACTGAGTTTACATCCTGCATGGCTGCTCAGTATCCATCAGACTCCTTCTGCTGTGTGACCGATGTGAGTGAGACAGGATAATAATAGTGAACATATGATAAAAAAGAACTATTGGGTATTAAATACAGACATTCAAATTCTGTCTGTACGTCTGAATGACTGCAAGGAGTGATGGTGGAGCTTGATAATAAGATTACATTAAACACCTTATGACACCAAAAACAGAAATAAACAACATTTACAAATATCGAGTCTATTGATGAACTTCTTGTGCTGTTTTTGGCTCGGTAAACAAAACTAGAAGGGGATCTAAATAAAAAAATATTGCCTTTCTGAAACACATCTTAGATATTGATTTGTTTTGTACGTATAGAATTCTGAATTAAGTTAAATTCAGTTCCATGCAGTGAGAGTGAGTGAGAGAGCACAGCACCAGCCTGAGGCTGCTTATAGCAGGACTGTGCAAATCATATTTTTCTATTATATGCTGGGATTCATGTTTTAATAATGTGTCATATCATAATATTAAAAATATCATAAAAACCATCATATATCCATTATTCACCATATCCCACCATATCCAGCATATCAAAGAAAATGCAGCATATTAGACTTTGACCTGCCTTCATAAATGACTTTCCATTTACTGGGCATTTAAATTTTGGGGTGTATGAAAATATTTAATAACATGGCCTATATTTAATCTGTATGGCCTAAAGACAGCCATAGCATAGTAACAATACAAAGCACATGACTCATTTTCCACACAGTATAAAGAAAATTCTGGAGGGGCCAATGTAAATATTAGCTTACTCTCAAATCTGTCTTTGAAAATCATATGGCTGGGAAAGTCATTATAAATTTAAAATTGTGCTCAGGCACAAAGGACAGAAGAAAAAGGAAGATTAATGACTGTGTGTTAGGATTAAAGTCTATAAGAAGGTAAAGGTTTCTCATTCATACAGTCACAAGTCTTAAATGTTGAGAGCTCAAATCAATGAGGCCTCAAGGTACAAATCTGAAACCAGGTAACTGGAGTTATAATAAGTGACATGACATGCTAACTGATTACCATCAGCAGCTCTTCATATTTTGAATGATTAATAACTATTCATTCACGTGTCCCAAATTAATGCTGCAACATTGCTAAAAGCTGCTGGAACAGTTTGTGCAGCTCATCAGATTCAAATTCAGTCCCCGAGTGGATGAAAAGCACAAAAATCTCCGGCGTTGCAAAATTAAAGAACTGCTTAAAGTACTTAACTAATGTACATTTACATTTTAAAACTTGCTTCTGACCGAGCAGCAACCTCTGAGGCTGAAACGAGGCCGACACAAGTGTCAAAATGCTGCAGTACCTTGAATGGCCACATGAGGCTGGTTCCAAAAGTGTGTAAATCCCTGCAAAGCCCCATGTTAAACTGTGCAACTTTATAGCAGGAGGAGACATGTTTACATGCATTCAGGGGTTAATTTTTATTTATACCATGGTCTAGATAAATACTCAATTCTGACTGGCTGCTTGGTGTACATTAAAAAGTGATACAGAAAACCTATGTGGGAGTTCCAGTCAAACTGTCCAGCGCTCTTAATTACTGTTCTGGCTCAGCCTGTATCAGTATAAGCAATGTAAGTTAGGCTAAATGTAGTAAGCTTCATTAAACAGTGGTTCTGTCAAAGCAACAACATGTAACTTGACCATGACTGGCATGCTCAAAAACTAACCTTAACAATGCATGTTACCACGTTCGCACAAAAAACGCAATTTCAACAAAATTATCATATTTTGTGAAAAAAAGTCCTCTGGTTTTCCCACTGATGTCCTACGATGACTCTGCCTCAACTCTGTGATTTACAAAGGATCCTGAATGCAACAAGAAGGATGCCTGCAGACCAAATCTGCTGCAGCAGGTAGTCGCTGGGGATAGCTCTGCTAAATAAAAGGCTGCCGACAGACAGAACAGCAGACATCAGAGGTGAGAATGTGCTCTCCAGGTGATGACTCCTTTAAGGATGAAGAGCATTGATGCCTTCACTGACAGCAGCAGCTAGCTGTCTGCTAGGCATCATTGCACTGGTAGCAATGTGCCTCTGTCCCAGCTTCATCTTGTTATCCAAACATGGCCACTTCCAGCTCCAAAAAACTAAAATACCAACGGTAATAAAATAAACTCAAGGTTTCAAAACCTATGGGTGACAACACAGTGGTCCTGTTCGAAACTGGCTAAGCTTGTCTTTTTCGTAAATATACTAATTTCAGTGGTCAGCAGAGAAGGTCTGAATAATTTCATGACTGCTCAGTCTTAATAAAAACGTTGAAATTTATAGGAGACGTCAGTATTCAATTTATCCGAGTGTTTCAATTTATCAGATAAATCAGATGTACAAGGTTTCATGTGACAGTGACAAAATGTAAACAGAATTTTACACGCAAACTCACCTGAATCAACCAAAGCTACGTCTCTTGTTTAGTTTAAAAGGAATCATTGTGGGAGCGATGAATTTCTGCTCATTAGGCTTCGCCATGCACCTCTTCATCCTCCTGACATCTGCTCTCTGAAACACACTTTACCTCAGAGAAACGACTCCAAACTCTTTGCCCAGCTTCTCCTCATTAGCCTGAAAAAGTTTTATTTTTGGAACAAGTTTTGCTGACATTTTTGCAGTAAGAATTACTTTATTTCACTTGTTTAACACAGTCTCAAACTTTGAACACTTCTTGATTAGAAACTGCAAAGCAGAGCTTCAACATCAGCGTTTAAGACAACATAATTATTCCAGAAACTGGGCTGCCTGGTTCCTTATTCATTGGTCTGCTGGTAATGAACAAAGGAACAAACAGACAAATTAAAAATAGAAAATGTCCAACTCATTATTTACGTTAATCAGTAGGTAAGACTGATTATTCTAATTATGTACAGCTACGCAATTAGAAGAAACGACTCGTTACATTTTAATATGAGTCTCACATTATACAGTGAAGAAGAACTTAACATTCAGGGAAAAAAAGAAAATATTTGCTTAGTCTTTGTTCAGCTACTGTTATAGTTATAGCATATTAAACAGATGGCTTGTCAGTGTTCCTTTTAGTGGTGTACGAAGTATTTAGACTCTTTATTTAGGTGAGAGTATCAATTGTACACAACAAAACACTCCACTACAAGTACAAATCATGCATTCAAAAACCATTTGAGTAAAAGTATGCAAGTATCACCAGCGAAATGTAAGCTACCTAAAGTATCAACACTAAAAGTACTCCTACTGGAGTTAAATGTTCCCTGTCAGTATTTTACCACAATATCAGATTTTTTGTATTATAATCTAAAAAAGTAACAATGACTAAAGCTGCACTGTAAGGCAAAAGTAGTGGAAAACGACACAATATTTGCCTCTGATATGTAAAGGAGTAGAAGTAGAATGTTGTATAAAGGGGACAAACTCAGGTAAAGTACAAATATCACAAATTTGTATTTAAAGGAGAGCTACTATGCTTTTCCATTTTTTCTGACTAATAAATGTTACAATGTTTGATAGCCGTGATAACGATGCCAAAGCGTCACATAACGAGTTATGGGCATTTGGAAGTAAGCCCTGCAGGCCGTTTCACGAGGCTCCGCACACTGTGTTTTAGGGGTGTCTGTTAACTCAGTTGTTTCTATGGCCTTCTTCAGACTGCCAGCCAAAACTGGATTTTTGGCAGATCCAGACTGAATCCAGATTATTGTCAGGCAGTCTGAACAGCAAAAGACCATATGAAATCTGATTTTTGCTAATCAGATCTAAACCTCATGGTGAGGTGGTTTGAAATGCGATTCAAATCTGCCTTCTAGAGATGCATCTTCACTCCAGATTCGCTGCTCTTTCAAATCGGATGAGTGTCTTTTGCATAATTCACAGATATTGTTCACCTGAATGAAGTGTCTTGATAGACAAGTCGAGTTGCTAGAAGACCACAGAACCTGACAAATGTCACGCGGCGCATTACAAAATCTGCACGCCACCTCCCATCATCAAATGTCCCAAGGTAGACATACTCCCATCAGTCACTGCTTTGGAGACGGCGCCAAACCTTCCACTGCACAGTGAAGCTCGTCATGACTGCAGCCCAGAACACTGTAACATTCACTGGTCTGTTCCGTCGCTGAGTCTGTCTGGTGCAGTGCAACTACACAGCAAGTGTTTGGATGGTGAGATGATGTATCTTCATTTTTCCATTCGTCATACTTCCGCGTTGTAAAGCTGCTCACCAGTGCACATACTGATGACTCTGTCATTACCATAGTAACCCATGCAGATAGATCAGTACAGAGCTGTGATGTCCGGATTAAGGCATTCACAGAATGTTAGAATATTTAAATTATTAACTGACCCATTTTTGATATTTGGATTATTGAGTTTTATTATTATTTTGATGTGATTTTACAGACATGTGGTTTACGTCGTTTTAATAAAGCAGTTGCAATGCGTCTGATATTCAGCGGGGGGCAGGGGCGCTGTGGGGCAGTGCGGGGCAGTAAGGCGCTCAAGCAGCAGACAGAAATGCCGAGCAATCATCATTAGTAAACAGCTTTTTGAGCCAATCAGAACACACATACCACCAGGCTGGTCCCACCCACATTGTTAGCAAGCTAGTAAGCCTTCAGTTGCTGGTTATGTTTACTTGAGACCCTCTAGTGGCGCGGAGTGGTAATAGCACTCCATTATACTACAGAGACCATTTTGATAATAATATTTCATTGATATTGGTAAAAAATGTTTTTTTTAAGAAAAAATCTATATTTCCCACTAATATTCGACTATTAATAGGCAGTATTCATAGAATACTAAAATCCAGTATTCGTGAATGCCCTAATTCACAGCACATTTCTCTGCTGAAAGAATGCAACCTTAAATGCTGCCATTAGACTCATGATACAGAGAATCACAATTACTTCCAAGGACAACCAAGAGTAGAGAAGATATGAGAATTGCTGGCTGGTTTGAAGAAACAGCAATCTGTTTTTAGTAGTCAAGAGGTGAGCAATGCAGCCGCAAAAGCTAGCTACCTTATTGCTAACAAAATAGCATCTTAAGACTGCGAGTTTATGAAGACATGCATGCTGAAAACATGTCAGTGTTATTATTTATCAGTTATAACGCTATGGTTTTGTGGGCGGGCCCCCTTCTGAGGTGATGCTGGGCTGCACGTGGCCCCCTGGACTAAAATGAGTTTGACACTCCTGCTCTATGATCTGTATCTCTATCTGCCTTAAATCCGAGAGCAAAACACCCCATAGTTGAGATACTGCAGTTGGGAACAAGCTGGCAGACTGACAAACTGACTGACCACCATTAAAATCCCTCAGGCCATGCTGGTGTCACAGTTGCCTCTGAGTGCTTCCTCCATTTCGTCCAAACAGAAACAGCATCTCAACTCAGAAACAGCATCTCAACTGGCGAGACTGTGTTTTTTCATAGCTGAAAAATTACACTTTAGTTGGAAGAGACAGCAGGATCCTGGCAACAGGGTGTTTTTTTTTTTTTTTTTTGTATCTCCACCATCTTTCTGATATCTATCTCTGGTTAGAGTGTCACAATCCAACTTCCAAATCACTCTGTGCTGTTTACTGTGTGCATTTGTGGTGTAGAGGCAACAAAGGCAGACTGTGCAGCATATTTGCAACAGCAGAAACAACAGATGTTAAATACTGCAGCACTGAATGCATGCTGTATATACAAACATGCCACAATCACAAATGCATGGAGTGAAATCAGGATGTGTAGGTTGAGAAGATGCTGATGGACAATTACTGGCTCCTCCATAAGGGCTTAGTCCCAGTGGCAACACCTGCATGGGTGACTGACTTACTGTTCCCAGTCACCGACAGCCACTCAACCCAATATAACACCAACACCTCTCAAAGGCCTGCCGGGGTTTTTACCGAATCTATTAACTGAAACAAGAGGCTGATATACAGTGGAGTGCTTAACAGACTGCTGCAGTTCAATAACAACTCAGCTACATTAGCCATTTTTGCAACACTCCATATACAGAGGCTGAATGTGATTTATGTTTATATCTGATTCAAGTGGAATTCAATATGGGGTCAGCAGTCAGCCTCTCTTTGAACGCATCAATTTCCCCCACATCCATCACTGCAAGGGAAGCAACACATATTCAATATGAAACTACAGTTCTATAAGGTTGTTAATAAATGTTTTTGAGACAAGCAGGATAGTTGTTTACAGTATCACGCTGTTTATGTGACCTAATATAACTTAAAGTACAAATAAGAAACCGTAAAGATTGGATGTAAAATCTATGCAACATTCTTTAACAATTTTATTTAATTCTTAAAGTCAAGGAACTTTTAACTGTCTATGAAGCAGTCTAATTTTATCACCAATGCCTCACATCTTGCCTACATCAGCAATTACTAGGGATTCAAAATATTATCAGCACTTCATCAGTATCTTCCAATATTGGCTTTAAATTGAACTATCGAATATTGACCAGCATGCTGATATCCATCAATATGATAACTGATAAAGTAACAGGCTGCTGTTTTCTTGATGAAACGCCTGCGTCAATGCCATGTGTCACACGTTCCCTGTAGACAGAAGTTATGTTTACTTACTTTGTCACTTGTGAAATAGGCCAAATTTGCCCTGGTTGTGGGTTTTGTTATGACTGTCTCAGGGGGAGCATCATCCAGTTTTAAGTAGGATGTGTCTTACTTGCTCTGTTTCAAAGCAACTGTCAAAACTAAATATGACGTTTCACGTAATGTTAGCTCAAGTATTTTTCTTCTTTTGCACAAGGAATGAATATTACATTATTTTAAGCTTTTTTTTTGTCTGCATGTGCCAACATGGTAAGAGTATGGATAATAATACTGTATGTACATTACACTACAGAAGAGACTTAATGATCTCTGCAAGTAGGATTGGGGGAAAAATATACATGCATATCAGTATTGGTACTGATTATTGGCCAGATGAGTTGTAAAATGTCAGCATATTGGATATCGACAAAAAATCCAATACTATGCATCCCTAGAGATTACTATCCTGTCTTTTACAAAGCCTTTGCCTGGTCTGCTCAGTCAGCAGACACTCTACACAATACTTTGCGGCACACAGACCGGAAGAGACGATTTGTTGTTTACGAGTACGATCAACCCGCTTTACTCTTTTTTACTATCTATGGTTGGAAATTTCAAAATTTTGTGTTTTTCCTTGAACTGGTATTGCGTAAATAAGTGATATGTTTCTGTCACTCTCTTCCAAAACAAATGCTCAGGCAGTAAGCTCTACCACTTTGATCCACTCCCAGAGCTACAATCAACACAAAATGACATTTTCTTGGAGCTTCTTTAATTGGTGCTTAAGACTAGTAAAAGGGGAAAGTAACATCCGAGTTTAAATTGTTCCTCATAGAATTATTTGCATCTGTTGTTCAGTTTTGACTGCAACTGTCCATCTCCTGCAACTCCTGCACAAAAAAAGAAAAATCTCCTGGTCCTGCTTTTGCATTTATTTGGTGCTGTTTGATTCATATTTCATTGAGTGCAATTCATTTGAAAGTTGGATGCAGACAAAGTAAGGTCAATAGACTGTTTAATTTATTCTCACCGTGTCTGCACACTCTGAGCTGTGAAATTGCAGAACAGCAACCAAGGCAATATAGAGTCTTTGAAAACATTCAGAGAGCACATCTGCCTGCAGAGTGTACCCGCACCACTCTTTCCCCTTTCATTTATGCTGTTTGTTGTTGTGCATGTGTGCACCGAAATGTGTGTCTTATGTGTGGGCTTCTGCTTTGTGCAAGGGAACCTTCCTGCACGCACACACACGCAGACATCAGTCGGTCATCCTTGACCTTGTGGAAAAATGCTTCACAAAGAAAGGGGCTGACATATCGCCTGACTTCGCATTACATCAGACTCCAATCACACATGGCCTCGTAGTACCACCCCAATAATTCTGTGGATTTGTTATGGCGTTCTGAGGCTCACTGTTTGTTCGGGATTTATAATCATGACTTCAGTGCCCCACAAGGGCTCAGCAAATCTAGCTCGAGGCTTAGATGGCAAACAAACCAAATTACCATGTGAGGCAGCTGGCAGACAGTGCATCATGGCCAAGGTCAAGAAGCCCATAATTTTTAAAAAACATGAAGATGTGCGTCCGCCCACTCCTTGTCATGGCCACTTTCAAACTCGAGTCTTTTTGTTTGTTGATGGGGCCTTGGAGTCCAGCCACAGCAGAGTATCCCATCACCTGTCTGTCAGGCAGCTGGAGCAGTTTTCATTACTTTGACCAGGATTGATCCGTGCTCTCAGATGACAGTATGACCATTTCATTTCTGTTGATCACTGCTTTTCCACCTCAGAGAGCATGGTCTGTAATGGCCCTCCAGCAGCTCCACTGTTACCTTCCAGTGTGTCAGATTTCCACAGTAGTTGAAGACAGAGTAGGCGACTGCACTCCCCATTACACTGATAGGAGGAAGCCTCTGCTTAATTAACCTGGAGCTTGTAAAAGTATAAAGTCAAGGTTTTGTGGGAAAGATTGTATTGAATTGCACAGCAGGCCTTTTTTTTTTGCATTTGTGCTTTGTTGTAGGCAGGTAAACAGACCAGAATCACACATTTTCATCAAAAGATTTTCACTTTGTTCCATCAAAGACTTGATATTAGTTTAATTCTACAGTGCTATCAGATTTGGGTCACAATGAAGGAAATAATTTATTTTTAAATGTTTCAGAAAAATCTCACACAAGTCAGCCGCCGTAGCTCAGGGGCTCAGGATGAGTGATGTCATTACACAAGCATGGTGAATGTGATTGGTCACAGCTGATATGTGGTTTAACCACCTTAGACTGCTCCACTTGTTTGTAGTAGGGCTAAATGAGATCAATGAATTCTTTAAATGAGGAAATTACCACAATCCTACCGTTATGTCAAAGTATGATGGGATATGACTGAAAACCATTGCTCAACCTGTTTTCGTGAAGGAATTGACAAACCAGCATTCAGTTCAACACCAAATTAGTGATTATGACCCAACTACGTGTATAAACCATGGCTACTAAAATGGGACCTGCAGACTTTTTAGAGTCAAATGAATCATAATTTTAAAGCATCCCTGCAAAGGTTAGGTATTATAAAGAAGGCTGCAAGAGGAGAGATGGCATCCATCCTACTTTGGATGGAGCTGCTCTCATTTCTAAAAATCTGGCTAAGAAAATTCTAGACCCAATACCCTGACATGCCAGAGTTGAGGCCAGGAGACAGAGTTGCAGTCCTACATGCTTCTCTGTGCTTCAGTTAGGACGGTTACCTGCCAAAAACCCCATTGAGACTGTGTCTGTCCCCCGACCACCAAATCTCTTAAATATAGTGCTATGAAGAGAGGAGTTTCTCACAAACACTTAGTTAAAATTAATACAACCAATGACGTAGTTATAAATAACAGGAACATTAAAGGTGGGCTCCTGAATATCAGATCTCTTTCATCTAAAGCTGTGTTAATAAATGAGCTGATATCAGATCATCATGATGATTTGTTCTGTCTAACAGAAACCTGGCTGTCTAAGGATGACTATGTTAGCCTAAATGAATCTAGTCCCCCCAGTCATATCAACACTCATATTCTTCGAG
>JAPXVT010000006.1:19827105-19843868 GCA_029823135.1 Acanthurus reversus | reverse complement strand
ATAGTTGTGCTGTTATAGGCTTAGACTGCTGAGGGATTTCCCATGATGCACTGAGCTCCTCTGTTTCTCTCTTCCTTCTCTAACTGCTGTCCCAGTGCATGTTACTAACTGCATACTTTCTTGTTCCCCTCCCCATCCCCCCTCCTCTGAGCCCCTGTGGGTCTGGCTGGTCGAGGACGTGGCTCGTGTGGTGGAGAGAAGATTGTCCAGTTCAGGATCTCGGTTTGGGGTTACCTGTCGCCATTTACCATGGAGAATAGGACATCTTGTGGCCTGGGATCCTTGTCCGGACTACCCAAGACCGTCCTGATTTATAGACTGCACATGCCTCTGGTTCTATGGACTGCTCTACCTTCTGGATCAATAGACTTCACATCTGACCCATAGACTGTGCTACTGGACTGATGGACTTCACTTCCTTCTGGATCTATTGACTCATTCAGGCATTTATCTCAAAATTTAAAATGTAGCAGCAACAATGTGATTGTTTTGCTGTTGTCCTCTGTACTTGTGACATCCATTGTACGTCTGTCCATCCTCTGTGGTTCTGTCTTCTGAGGTTTCTTATTTTTCCCTGATTCTTTCCACCGATTCAGGGTTTTTCAGTTTTTCCTCACCCGGTGAGAGGGTCTAAGGACAGAGAATGTCACACCTGTGCAGTTTGTGAAGTCCTCTGAGACAAATTGTAATTTGTGATTTTGGGCTATACAAAAATGAATTTGACTGATTGAAGAGAGTATTTTTTAATGTTTGCAGTTTTGGGCTGAGCTTTTGTGGTCTGATATTCAACAGTATCTTCTGGATGAATTCAAATGTATTTTTTATACCTTTGGGGTAATCGAGATGGAGTGCATAGATTAGGCCGAATAGGATGCAAAGTGCTTGAGAGTGAGTAGGAATGTCATCCATGTCGATGTGTCCCTCAAGGATGATTGCAATAGTGTTCAGTTCTTGTGTCCTGCTCTCAGAGAGCAAGACAAGAGAGCCCCAACTGGCACCTGGGCGAAGTCAGCTGTTGGCTCTGAATCCTGCATTCAAAAACAAAATAACATTTAATTAAAGGTATGATAAAAACAGCCTTGATTTCTGAAATCTCTAGTATTAACTTTAGGAAGCATCTTCTTTAACAGCAAAGCAGATGACACCAGGAGCTCAAGTAACACTGAAAATCCACAAAAAGAATTAATAAGACACATAAAGTTGAGGTCAAAATGATTAGCCCCTAAGGAGAACATTTTCCTAAAATTCTCCTAAATGTTTGCATCACTAATAAAACTTTATAGAGCAAAATAATCATAAATGCCAGGAACATCATCAGCATTTTCTGATTTTTCAAAACCTTTAGGTTTGGCGCTTAAAAAATACATGTCAAAAATGTATTTAAAATTGTGTGCAAAATTATTAGCCCTCATGTGCATTTTTCAACAGAATGGTGCTAAATCGAATCTTTTAGCTTTCAAACTACACCTGAACAATCAATCACCATCGAACTCCTCTAAGTGGACTGCAGTGACCAGGGCCAGTGGCGCTAGCAGGCTCGATTGACTTTTAGTCCAAACTGCAGACTGAAGATAGTGGATGTCCATCTTGAGTCGGGATGGTGTAATGTGAGCTATGTAGGACAGCTGTATGTTGCACTATCAGAAAGTACAAAGACACACATATTGTTATGAACAAACCTGGGTGTGGGTGCAAATGCAAAATATCAGAGACCTCTGAGAGGAGAATCATCACATGTCAACAACAACCCGGATTTCAGCAAAGATGATTTTGCTGAACTGGCCTCATCAGAACCTGAGGTTTCGATGAAGACTGTTATGAGGGCCCCGCGGGCATGGCCCAGGGTGATCACCTTGACTCACACAGCACCACATCATAACCAGACTTTAGTTTGCCTGTGACAATTTGAAACATGGGGATGAGTTTTGAAAGTCTGTCCCTTGGTCTGCTGAGACTAAACTGGAGCTCTTTGACTACATGGATGCTGCTTCTGTTTGGTGAAGGAAGGGAGAAGCCTTCAACCCTAAAAACACAGGACCGCAGTTCTGTGGAGGGAGCATGATGCTGTGGGACTCTTGTGCTGTTTCAGGCAAAGGGAACCTTGCTTGGGTGCATGAACTCATGAAGAAGGAATATTATGATGGCTATATTATTAAGGATAATGTGAAGAAATCTGCTGCCAGTCTAGCTTTGGGTCACTGCTGGGTCTTTCAGCGAGACAATCAGAACAAGCATACATCCAAAAGTTGGTCCAAAAGTTTTGAAAAGTACACTAAAATCGAGGTCCTGAAGCAGCCCTCTCAAAGCCCATATCTCAATCCTATTGAGTATCAAGGTTTAGGTCCATACTCTAAAACCACTTCATTTGGATTAGCTGGAACAATTAGTAATGGAGAAATGGGCTACGATCACTTAAGAAACATGAGCCAGCCTAGTCAGGAAGTACACTAAGAGGTTGCTGTCAGTTTTGAGTTTTTGTTTTGTCTTGTTATAACTCAACGCATCAGTAAAATTTCTTTATTAAACTTTGCAGAGATTTTGTTTATGTTCTTCGGAAAGTAATCAGAGTATAAACACTTTTGGTTCCTGTCATTTACTCGGAAAACCTAAGGATTTTGTATGATTTCACAGAGGGGGATAATAATTTTAAACTTTAGAGGTGCAACCTATGTTCTTAACACAAGATTGCCATAGGTGGAAATGAAAATGACACATTTTTATCCTTGACGAAAATTACTTCAACATCATCATCATCAACATGCATCATCAAAGCTGATTAAAAGTACTACACGTTTAACACTGATCTCCGATATTGTTTATTGTTAAGTCATTATGTTTGTAAGTTTATTTTGCAGACACTAAAAAGAAAACGGTATTGTAAGATGACTGTATGAAGAAAAACAGTGCTGCTCTCAATTTCTTTGGTCAGTAGAGGGTGCTGCTCTGTTGACCAGTGGAGGGCATTTCATATAAAGTGAGTGTTTAATATGAGTCCTTTACGAAAACATTTTGTGCTGAATGTTGAAGGCATGTGATTTTATTTAACGTGAATGAACTATTTCTATTAACTAATAAAAACCTCAATTTTTCCAGAATTCAGTCAATATGCTCTTAGAACTGGCATTAACAGCAAAAAAATTACATCGCAATAAATATCAATATCGATCAATATGAGAAAAATACATTGTGAATACATTTTTTTTGCCATATCGCCCAGCCCTATGAGTGGGAACTTGATGCACGGCTCCACTGCCTGATCACTACTGCACAGACTCTGGCACCCACCATCATCACCAGCGCAAGATGGTGGCACTCATGCCTCCTTTTTGTGCAGACATGTAGTCCATCTCTGTTAATGCACGCCAGGACAGGGGGCGTGACATTTTGTCTTGTTATGAATGACAGCCACTACTGTGGGGGATATTAAACCTGCAAAAAGAGATAGTGGCTCGTCACCCTGCGAGCTGAGGACGGAGGTAATCAGCACTTCTTTTGCATCATCTTCGTCTTCCGCTTGGTCTTTTTTCATTTTCTTCTTCATCTTCTTCTTCTTCTTGTTTTACGGCAGGTGAGAGCCAATGTTAAGGTGCATTAACCTACCATGTTTGAGTGATGACCAGAGTTAACTACCGCTCCCAGTTGAACTCTTTCTCCTTTTTGCTTTATTAATACCGGATGCATTATCACCACCGCTGACACGACACGTCACAAGACATAGACGCCGTCGTCATCACGCATCTGAAGACCTGGATCCGGAATGCAGGCTTGCGGTTCGTAAGAACACACAGGCAAGGCAATACGCCACCTCTGCTTGTGCAGTTAGTAAGAACAAGCAAAGACAGAGGCAGCTTCTTGGGGGACCTTTATTGCGGCGCTGATGCGCGATCTCTGTGTGTAAGCGGCTACAGTCAAGACAGTCTATACAGTATGACTAAAGCCAAGTTCTCACCTCGCTACAGTTTTCAGACTACATGAAAGCACCCCGATGACGCTCCGATAGGGTTTTCACACTACACAGTCTCTCACTCGGAGAAAACTTTGACATCACCGAACCATGTTTTGTATCGTGAACACGTGCCAGAGTTGGTATAGGAAATGTGCTTCCTAACACGTCGTCATTGGTCCATGTAACAGAAATGTTCGCCACCTTCGCCACCCTATATCCAGCGGGTCTTCTGGTCTTCTTTGCTGTATCCGCCTGGGTCTGTTCTCATTGGCTAGGGCGCCCCGATCTCCTGACAACAGGGATCAGATTTCAAAAATGTTTGATATCGCTCGGATATCGGAAGCACGTCGGGGACTCCTCCCCTCGCAGTCTGCACGCTTGCTGCCCGGGTCTGTTAACATTTCACACATAACGACCCAGCGCTCAGCGAGGCAATCAAAATTTGTCTGGAACGAGGGGGGGCTGAGGTGGATGTTGTCGGGGAGTTCATCAGAGCTCTCCCAGACGGCTCCAAGATCGATTTGTCTGTAGGTATGGACTTAGCTTTATGTCCTACTGAAGCGTTACATGACTTTCATTGTTTCTACATTTATTTGAACAGCCAAGATTACTTATATCAAGCAATTATCTGACACAGTTTTACAAGGCTTTGCGCTCTCGCAGACAGGACACTAAAACACTTAATAGTGTACACTACACAACCAAGCACACTAATGCTTGAGGACTGTGAGGACAGGAAGGAGGAGTGAGGCCATTTATGTGCCCATGAGCAGTTTATCATAGTTTTTAGTAATCTAGGACAGTTTGAATACATTCTCTTCGTACAAGATATGAGTGCATGATGCAGGGGATTTGTTCATATGAATCAGCTGTCAGTTACGCCATATATACAAACCTGACGACTACGTTTGGGGGATGTCTCCCAAATTGGTCCATAGACGATGACATCACACAACTGAAATGCAAGTAGGTAAAGCAGTCTGTGCTGCACACACTGTAGGGATCAGTAGATAATCTTCTATACTTATGCTTTGCTCTTCTGCTTTTCCATGCGGAGTAGAGTGTTGCTGAATAGAGTGTGACAAGACAGAACGTGTACAGTGCAGATTACAGTTTGTCAGTAAAGAGGCTGCAGCTTTTCAGGACCATAAGTTTTTGTTTGTTTGTTTCCAGACAGATAAAAGAAAAACAATATTTGTCCCAAACCAAAAACCACTTCTTAAAGTGAGCCGCAAGTTTGAAAAAAGGTCCAAGCCAGGTACCGACTTCGACTGAGAGAAAAAATCAACACCTTCTCTGCTCTCTATGGTCTGCAAACTGAGGAAAAGCTAAGAGCTGAAAGAGATCTTTTTGTTATCGTGGTTATGTAAATGTAACTGATGGTGCTGTTAGATTGTTGCTGGACCACTGCATTAACTAATCACAGCAGTGCACCTGTGTGTGTGTGTGGCAAAAACAAAAGTAAAAAGATTTTAAGAGCCTAAACACTCACAAATATGATTGCAGATGATTATTTTGTTAGATAAAAACATTTTAAATTTTGGAAATGACTGTATCGATATTTTGGACTTTTGGACTTTTCACTGCTCTTGAGTTGTTGGGATGTTTGGATCACAGAGCATTAAACTGCCCATAATATTAGTAGTCTAATCATTATCTGCAAAAACGATGTGCATTCAATACTGTTGATTTAAAAAGATTTTCAAGAAATTCAATTTTCTTCTCATTAAAAAAATGTGAGTGCTGGAATAATGATCTGTTGAATGAATGCTGACATCCAAAATGATAATTCACGCCTGTCCTGCTAAATTAATTCAATTATCAGTGATTAAAGAAAAAAACGTGGGGAGTGCTGCACTGGGTCAGATTTCGGACTGAACAATCTCATACATAAAGAAAGTTTTTGTTATTATTTATGATGCCATGGACAATGTCACTGTCCATCGGCGACAATGGCGTCATACGTCAGCCCAAGCCCCTGAAGACTAGACAGTAAAGTCACATGATCAAATGACCAGTGTTTGCATCTACACTGTTCATGTTCAAAATGAAGCAATGCGGTTAAAACAAACAAACAAACCTGTTATCGGAGCTTTTTTCTGGTAAATTTTTTACTTAAATTTTGATGATTCAAATTATTCAAGTTTTTATCTCATACATGTATGACAGGCATTCTGAGTTTTTTTTTTTTTTTTTTTAAATTTACTTTTTTATTGAATCTGTAATTCAATGTTCCATCAATATTCCATTTACATGTACAGTTTTCCACCAGAACAAAGTCATACTTCTCCACCGGGGGACAGAGAACAAGATAGATATAAAGTCTCACGTAAAGTTACAGTAGAGTAAGTGTGAGGAAGAAAGAAACACTTTTTTTTTTTTTCCTCACTCCAGTCCTTATCTCCACACTTTTCACAGATGTCCCTTTTCTCCTGTTGGAGTGTAATACATGTTAAATAAACATGTGAACAATGAACGAGTATGTAGCCTGAACCAAGGGGATCAGTAATCTTCAATATACAGTGTCTTTACTTCCCCTCTCAATGGAGACACAAAATCAACCCAGTTTTCCCAATAGTTATTAAACGTGTCTGTTTTAAGTCTAGACGAGAAAGTCAGCTTCTCCATTCTATAAATATTGAGCATTACCTCTATCCAATCCTCTATATTTGGTGCATCTGTTTTTAACCATTTCCTGGTGATTGCTTTTTTAGCTGACACCAACATTATTCAAAATAAGTATTTTTCTCCTGACCTTGTGACCTCCTGAATCTCTTTTCCCAGATATACGACTTCAAAGGTAAATGGGAGTTGCACTTTCAGAATCTTTTCCATATTCTTCTTTAACTCCTGCCAATAGGGTATAATACAAGGGCATCCCCAAAAGATATGAAAATGATTGGCTTTATTTTCCCTGCAAAGTCTCCAACACCTTGTATCTCGAGATTTCTGTTGTGCTGGTGTAATAAAATATCTTACAACGTTCTTCCACCCATACTCTCTCCATGACAGGGAGCATGTTGTTTTCCACAGTCCTTCATTTACCTTCTCCCATTCCTCCTCAGATAATATCCGCCCAGCCTCTTTTCCCCACTTTTTTTTTATGTATGTTGTATTGTTGCTCTTTAAATTTTCCACTTCTTTATATAGTTTTGTGATTAATTTCTTGCCTAGGTCTTATTCATATGCCGAGATGAATAGTTTAATAATTCCTGACTCTAGCTCATCTGGGTTAAACTTTTTAATAGTTTGCTCCATATAATGCCACATCTGCAAGTATCTGTATAAATTTTGGTTGTTTAGACCATATTGATTTTTTAAATCCTGAAAACTTTTGATAGCCTTCTTATTAAAAAGCTCCCAAAATATTTTTGGTCCCACTTCCCATCTATTAAAACTACTATCTCCTGTGTTTGATATGAAGTCTGAATCGTGTGCAATCCATCTTAGAACCTTACTCTGCTCAGTCAGATTATTCTTTGCTATAATCTCAAACCATATTTTCAAAGATACCCCCAGCCATGGATTCATCTCTTCTATAAGATGCTCCCTCAAGTTTTTGTCGTTTATTATTGCTTGTATTGGAACATGTGTGTCTGATGTGAGACACTCAATGTCCTTCCATCTTGCACTGTAGGCGGGATTGCATAGACTCCACAAAGTTTTTAGCTGTGCAGCCTGATAGTAGCTCTTAAGACATGGTAGGGCTAGTCCCCCTTTATCTCTAGGCAATTGAAGAGTTCTAAATCTTATTCGTGGTCTTAACCCTTGCCAAATATATCTTGAAATGAATTTGTCCCATTCTATAAAATCTGTGTCTGTTAATTCTACAGGTAGGGTTTGGAATACATATAGTAACCTTGGGATTATGTTCATTTTAACCACTTCCACTCTCGAAGCTAAACTTGTGAATGGGATTAAATTCCACCTTTCTATATCAGATTTTATTCTTGAGATTAATGCATCATAATTTATAGATTTCATTTGAGATAGGTCTTGAGGCAGGTTCACTCCCAAGTACTTCATGAATTTTGTGTCCCAATTAAGCCTAAACCTCCCTTTAATTTCCCTATCTGGGGCATAGTTAAACTTGAGCATCTGGGTTTTCTTCACATTCAGTTTATAGCCCGAAAATAGACCAAATTCTTCAAGTGTTGACATGAGTACTGGGAGAGACGTATTCGGCTGCGCTAAATATATTAACACATCATCTGCAAATAATGCCATTTTCTGTTCATCTCCCTTAATGTCAATGCCTTTTATATTTTCATTTTGTTTTATCCATTGACTCAGGGGTTCCAAATAGAGAGCAAATAGGAGCGGGCTAATTGAACAGCCTTGGTGACACCCACGCTCTAATATGAAAGAGTTTGAAAGATTTCCATTAATTCTAATCCTGGCTGTAGGTTTATTATACAGGGATTGTATAGTCTGTTTCATGAAAACCAAATCGCGCCAACACCATATATAGAAAATCCCACCTGACAGAGTCGAATGCTTTTTCTGTGTCCAATCCTAATATAATTGCTTCTACTTGTTTTTTAATAATGTTTTGCATAATGTGTAATGTGCGTCGAATATTGTCCTGTGTCTGTCTCTGTTTTATAAAACCAGTCTGGTCCTGGTGAATTATATCTGGCAGAATTATTTCTAAGCGTCTGGCTAGGATGGAGGTGAGAAGTCTATAGTCCTGGTTAAGGACACTAATTGGTCTATAATTAGAGCACTCCATTTTGTCCTTTCCCTCCTTCGGGATAATTGAAATGTAGGCTTCCCTCCAAGAGTTCGGGATTTCTCCCTCTTTTAGCACCCAATTGAATGCGTTCTTTAGCAAGGGGACCAGTGGTTCTACGAGCACTTTACAAAACTCTGAGGTGTAACCATCTTTGCCCGGGGCCTTGTTTGGTTTTAGTTTTGAGATTGCTGAGTTTATTTCTTCTGCTGTTATTTCCTTCGTTAAAGCTGAATTCTGGTCCTCTGTCACTCTAGGTAAATTTAATGAATTCAACCATGTGGTTATCTGTTGTTTATTGTTTATTTTTGGTTGGGAATATAGGTTCTTATAGTATGTTTCAAAACATTTATGTATCTCTTCTGTCTTATATTTTGGCACATTTGTTGTAGAGTCCCTAATTTTATAGATGTTATTAATTGCTGTTTGCTTTTTTAATCCGTAGGCCAGCAGTTTTGTGGATTTACTTCCTGCTTTGTAATATCGCTGTTGTATGTACATCAGCTTTTTCTGAATCTCTTGTGCCAAGATGTCATTTATCTCTGTTTTAATTCTTTTGATATCTTGGTTTATTCTCTCATCCACCTTATTTTTGTGTTCATTTTCCAGTTTTTTAAGCTCTGATTCTAATTTATTAAGTTTTTCCTGTTTTTGCCTTTTCAGATATGTTGATTTAGCAATTAGCTTTCCTCTAATCACAGCTTTACACGCGTCCCACAGCACTGAGGAGGACACCTCACCATTATCATTTTCCCTTATATACATCTGGATTTCTTTAATATGCTCTTCCTTCATTTGTCCTTTTAAAACGTTGATATTTAACCTCCAAAGTGTTGATTTGGTTTCTTTTGACATAGCCAGAGTCATATATACTGGACTATGGTCTGATATGTCTCTAATTCCAAATTCACACTTTTCGATCCTATGACTATCCTTATTGAACATGAAAAAAAAATCTATTCTGGAGTATAATTGATGTGGTGCTGAAAAAAATGTATAGTCTTTTCCCTTAGGATTTAATTCCCTCCAAATGTCAATTATTCCCAATTCTGTCATTAAACTTGAAAACTTCTTGCTAATCAATGGTATCTGTATTCCACTGGTTGAGCAATCCAGTTTTGGGTTTAGTCTGATATTTAGGTCTCCACCCCAGATCATAATACCCTCCGCCTCTGATACCACTTTATCAAACAATTGTCTGTAAAATATCCAGTTTGAACCTGGGGGGGCACATACATTCAGAATAGTGACCGCCTCTCCCTCCAGTCTTCCCTTGATCAGTACATATCTTCCTTGTTTATCTGATATTTCTGAAAGTTTTTCAAAGGTCACTTTCCCTGATATCATAATGGCCACTCCTCTTCTATGACCTGTGTTATAAGATGAAAAAAATACTTGGTTAAACCCATTTCTTTTTAGTTTTTCATGTTCTTTCTCGCTAAAGCGCGGTGGGCTCTCTCAATTCTAAGGTAAAGAGATGGTGGCAGCTCCAGCTTTTCCCGTAGGAGCGTTTCAGTAAAATCAATCATAGACCTGGCGTTGTCCTCCGCTTCCTCCTTCACCCCGTGAAGCCTGATGTTTTCCCTCCTCGACCGTCCCTCCTGATCCACCAACCTGTTTTCAAACTGTTTCTGTAGCTCCAGAAGTTCAAGCGTAGCATCCTCAATGTGCTGCAGGCGCTCCTCGGCTTCCATTATCCGCGTCTCAGCGTAGTCTATCCTGTTATTTGTTTCTCTGAGCTCATCCTTAATTTCCTTGAGTGTCTGTGTTCTCACGACGGAAGTCATGTAGCTCTTGAAGTATTGTTTCCAAATTTGCCATGTCTTGAGTGGACTGTGCCGCTTCCTTTCCACTGCTTGGGCTTGTATCCCTCGAACGAGTAACATTAGCAGTTGCTAACGTCCTCTTCTGTTAGCTCTAATGCTAACGCATATTGTTCATCGTCTCTGTCGGAGTTTAACTCGGATTTTTGGGATTTTTTACCGGTTTTTCCTCTCGTCATTCTCTTTGTTCTTTCTGTTCGACACTTGCCACACACCACGTTGACATAAAGATATTTAACCAGGGCGTCACAAATTTAAAGTCGGGGAGCTCACTCTCTACGCTGCTGCCATGATGGAGGTGCCGCGGAAGTCCCCATTCTGAGTTTTTTGTAATTTAAGATCTACTTACTTGTGTTTTTATTGGCTGGAGAAGGCGATCAAGCGACTGGCCTACGACTCCTTTTTGGATTTGAAGATGTCAATCAGACGTTTGGAGTGGTTGTCCAGAGCTTCGTAGAAGACTTTCTTGAGGTTCCTACTGGCAACTCTGTGAAACTTTGCAAACACCTTAAGAAAAAAATTGTATAGTGCACTATTATTGCTGCACTATACAGAGCAGCAGTAATAGTGGGTGAATGTCCATTGAGCTTAACAGCCAGCAGTTAAAAGGAGGACTGATCAGAAAGAGAGAGTTGCGTTACTTTAGTAAATCAGCGTGAGGCCGCCCCCCCGAGGAACGGGGCTTGCACCGATAAACAAATCCTGGTGGAGTTGCTGGGTTAAGCTGAAGAAAATCGTCAGGTGTAGGGATGGTGCTCTATATAGTGACGCTTTGGAAAATGCAATGTGGAAAAGCATTCAGCAGTAACTGTCTGTGCTCTGACACTTCACACTCCAGGTAGAACAAGGACTCATCAGTGAATCTCTGAGAAACAACCAATTCAAGCCTGTCCTTTAAGGCCATTAGCACCTCCCATGTCTTGTCTCCCTCGGGTACATGATGACCAGTCATTAAAGGAAGCAATCTCAGCAGACACCAATTTTCATGACTGTTTCCCCCTGTTGTCCTCTTTGTGGAAAATGTCTTTGGAATTGGCTGAGGTTGGTCTGTTTTGTCAGAAAAAGAGTATGGGAACACTTTGATAGTACTTCTTCTTTATCAGACCTTGAATGCACAGACACAGCTCAAATGGGATCACTCCTTCCAAATAATCATGAACGTCAGGTTTTCACTAAGCACACATCCGCCTTTGACACCGTAGTGTGATGCTTTAGCTGGGTCCTTCACAACTTCCTTAACATGTCCATCATGTGCTGCTATGGTGCTCAATGTGTAAAAACCTGAGCTGACATTTTTCGTTTGAATTTCCTCTTGACTGGCCGTAAATCTGCATATTTTGCCCACAGTAAAGCTCTCTTGAAATCCTGCCAATGCATGGGCTACCAAGTTTTCTGCTGCAACATACAGAACAGTGCCTTTAATGCTTGCTCCCAACTTTTCAACATAAACTTCATTTTCTTCAAGTGACACTAGGTCTTGAATTAGGGGATTCAGGACTTTGTGATACCCCTTCTCTTGAACTGTGCTTACCTTGCATAACACAACTAACCATATCGCATGAAGGGATGAGCGGTACTCAGGGTCTAGATTGGCTAGAACCTAATATACTGCACACAACTTTTGCTTCTTCTTGGATGTTCCAAGTGGGTTTGCAACCTCAAAGTCATCAATATATGAGCCCAGGGCAAGTCCGAACTCTTTTTTCTGCTGAAAAGGCATTTTTAATTAAAGCGAGAACCATCCCTAAAGCTCCTGTATTCACTTGCTGTTGATCTGGTGGAATACAGAACCTTTACTATAACATCCTCTTTGCTTTAAGCATTTTGAGCAGGGAAATGTAAACTACTTGTGACCCTGCTTGTCAATGATAAATTCCACAGGTTCCACGTCTGGAAACTCTTGCTATGAAAGATGCTCTCCTATTGGAGGTTGAAAGTGAGCCTCCAGCAGATGTGTGTTTCAAAAATACATTTGTGTCAGTCACTGCACTGTCCTTAACAACAGCATTATCAATATCAGGATAATGGCACCTGAGTGTCTCCTCCATCCCAGAAAACATCAGTGGTTCAGAAAGTTGAAATAACTTTCCTATTTGCTGGATGATTTCTTGCAAAGCATTTTCAGATATGTTCAGTATTGTCCGCATTTTTAGGAAAAGTGCAGCTAGATTATGTTCAAGCTGAGAGTCAAGGTCACCGGCATCTACACCAACACTTGTCCACTCATCTTCATCCAAACTAGTGTCATCAACTGGGAAAGAGGTGCTCTTTTCAGTATCACAGAGTTGATTAGCTATTCCTGGCTTAAACTTCAGACATTTCTGGTCATGATTCCTACTTTTGTGAGTGTTAAAAGTAGAATATATGTTTGTCTCAAAATCACAATCCAAATAGGGGCACTGCACTTTTTGCATCAATTTCAGATGCTTGAGTAAATGATAAAAAAAAATTCATTTTGACTGCAGGGCTCATTAAAATCACACAGAGGGCAATACATTTTTACACATCTTTTTTGCTGGTGATCTGAGAGTGATATCTAGACAAATGCATCTTCAGGGCATCAAATGATTTGAACGTGCCAATGCACTCCCGATGAAGACATGGTATAGGGAAGGTTCTTGTGGAGCCACCATGTTTTAATCTGTAATGCTTTAATAACTGGCCTTGTTTAGAAGAAACAAAAGCCCAAAACTTGGAGCAGCTGGCTGCTTGGTGCAAAGTACACAATCTTGCACTCAATACAAATAAGACCAAAGAGATGATTATTGATTTTAGAAAGGTCAGCTCCAATCATCATCAGCCACTGACCATTGATGGTTCTGTAGTGGAGAGGGTAAAGAGCACCAGTTTTTTGGGAGTACCGCTGACAGAGGACTTAGTCATGAGCAGCTTCTGTCATCAATAGGGTCCAGCAGCTTCACCCCCTCTGCAGGCAAGAGAGCAGACCTCCCCACACCAGCCTAAACCATCTGAGGCACTATTGGAAACCTGCTCACCTACTGCATCACTTCCTGGTATATGCCATCCCTGCCAGATATATTCCACCAACGCTGCACACACACGTGACTGCGTGGGTTTCCTCCGGGTGTTCCAGTTTCCTCCCACCATCAAACATACATGTTAGGCACATTTGGTTAGGTTGGCCCAATGTGGCGGCGCGCTCAGTTGCAGCAGCTCAGGACTAAACCTCCACTCTAAACCTTGCAATTTCGTTGTACAGTTCATTGCATAATGACAATAAAGCTGCATTATGTTTAACTTACGCAGAGCTTCTAACATCATCAGGGACCCCTCCCACAGTCTTTTTTCTCCCCTTGCAGTCTGGTAAAAGATATAGAAGCATTCGTACCAATGACTAATCAACAATTTTTTTTCTACAGGCAGTAATACTCTTAGGATGCAGTCACACTCGGCCTAGTTGATCCATACTGTGCTGATCAATGGAGTGCATTCTGTATTTTCCAATATAGAATTCTTTTTTTTTTTTTCATCTTGTAATGGCATTGTTCAATTGCTCTCTGGTATTAGAAATCTAAAAGACAGTCACAAATTTTTCCAACTGCTCTTTATCTGGACTTTGTATGCTGTTGTCTGTCTACATTTAAGGTAAATCCTCTACAGACGGTCATAGCGATGTCGGCGCTCTGTGCTTGTGCACGTGCATTTGTACCGCGCTGAAGCCCACCTCTTCCAACTGAGCCAGGGCCGACAAAGCGTGCCACGCTCGGGCATGGTACAGAGCGCTCACACTAGTCAAACAAACTGGACTCAGGGGGGTGAAAATGTGCTCAGGCACCGTACAGATTACTAATGTGAGTGCAGGCTCCCCTATTCATCCCACTCTATAAGGGACATAAGGACAAAACGAAGTTTATTGTCATTGTGTTTCTGACAATGAAATTCATGGACTCAGTCACGCACATGTAGTGCTATTGGCTGACATGAAAAAAACAAAACACAATGCACTTATGGACAATTAAAGGGGCTCTTCATGTCTTTGCAACAGCGTATTTTATAGACTTTATCTACGACTGCCTATGTTTTTTTTTTCTTCATGAATTATGATTGCTTTTAACTATGACTTTTATCCACTTATTTTATTTAGTTCTTTATTATTGACTTTTTTTTTGTCTTTTGTGGGAAACATAATTTTGTTTTCCTATGTTTGAGAGTACATAATGACAATGACAAACAAAGGAATCTAGAATCTTGAATCAAATAGTTTGTCACATTCTTGAGCACTTAAAAACCTCTTCAGTCTCCTTGTGGCTTGGAAGAAAACACCTATCACTTCTTTATAAACTGAAAATTAGATGAAGATGTGTAAATGGGAGAATATGAGCTCTTACTAAAAAACAAACAAAAAAAAACAACAACAAAAAAAACCCCATTTGTTTTGTGACTTGTGATATTTCACTAGAGACCACAATTTTAAACTAGCTCCACCAAAAAAAAGCACTTTCTGGAAAAAAACAAACAAACATCTTTTTGCAGCCATTTTTGCTACTTGTTGTACCCAGTCACTGCAGTTTAGACTTAGAGGATACAACATTATTAAGCTTGGTTGATGACCAAACACAGAACAGAGTCTGGCATCAATGATTTATTCATGCTCCTATTTCTGGCCCACACACAACACGAGATATAGAGAGGAAAAACTCCCCGTATGCACTGAGAGGATGGTGACAAGCAGAATGACTGCGCCGCAAACAGAGTGTGGTCACACAGGAATGGAACCCGGGGCCATGGCGTCCATCAGACCACGGATGAATTACTCTGGCATCTACTCTTCAAAGCGTGTACATTGTAAACAGACCAATACTTCATTTATAGAGCTCTGTGTGTGGGAAAACAATTGTGAATTTGAAATAGTTTGGGGCCCTATGAATGAAAAAATAGGAGTATTGAGTCCAATGTGTATGTGAGTCTACATGGCCTGCGTGCTTTGGTTTCTGTGCGTCTGTGTGTGCATGCGATCTAAGTGCATGCCTCAGTACACTTGCTCATTTGATGAACAAGGCTGGTTGAAGACGCTGTGTTATGTTAGCCCGAACACTGAACACTGTAGTTATATGCCAGTCTCTGTTGTACCTGGGTGATCAAATTAATTTGTCACTCTTCTGCTTGCTTGGTGAGAACAGAGTTCGCTAACAGAAAGGGACAGCATGGGGCTGATGTAAGAATGTTTACTCCCAGTCAGGCCCACATAAAGAAATGTAGGTTCTGGACCACTAGGTTGCATCGATGCATGTAGGAGCCTCCTCTGACATTTATTCTCTTTGGTTCTGAAGCTCTGGTCCTTTGTGGTACAGCAACACTGAGTGTGTGTATGAACATGCATGTTCGTGGGTTTGTGTGTGCGTGCAGGGAGGGGTTGTGAGTGCTATTTATGGGATATTACACACTGAAAATGCAAGCCTTAACTGGAGCACAAAAAACATATACCCTCCACAACTGTGACTCCAGTGGGAGAATTATGCTGAAATCTTGTGTGATGCAACACTTGGTGCACTCCTGCAGACTCGATGTGTTAGAAAGTTGAAATAAAACAAGTAATCCATCCACAGAATACTGCAGATACAGGTATGCATTTATAAATTTTGATAAACAGCCCAATAAAATAAGTGTGTAGCCTAATGATTTCAGGAAATATTACGTATTTAAAATATTGGTTATTTCTCTCTTTAAGAGTCAGTAGAAAACCAGAGCGCCCCAATTGGGGGCGTGTTTGCAAATGAAATGAAAAGCATAACACGGTGCACTAATCATGTAGAAATAAAGTCATATTGGGATATTGCACACCAAATTAAACAAGTTGTGCTACAAGCACATATAAGCTATTTTTACACACACCAAACACAGCTCCAACACCAAGCAAATTAATTATCAAAGATCAAAATCCATATAGTGCCACCTAGTCAACGCACTCGCCCTAATTCCACCACTATCACTGTGCTACTTCATGCTACACACACAAACAATGGCTCATATGAAAGCTGAGACTCTGACGATTTCAATGATACCACTTGTGTCGCTCTATCACCATTTCTCGCTTAACTAGCACCCGAAGAAGAGCAAAGGTAACCAATCACTTTTTACAGCTTGCACCAAACATTATGTCTTACCTTTGCTGTCTCGTGATGAAATGTTTGAGAGCAGTAAACATTAGTTACAATTATTCCAACAAGGCTGCTTTGCTTTGGAATCATCGCGAGTTCATCACAGCGTTAACTTTCGATGGGGGAGAGGGTTTGTTAGTACG
>JAPXVT010000006.1:19299581-19312547 GCA_029823135.1 Acanthurus reversus | reverse complement strand
TATTTGCCAGCAGAAAATCAGTGGTCTCACCCCTGTTTCTCAGGGCAGGATCCTTTGAATGAACTGAACTGTACAAGCCTGAGGGTTTCCACAATTTATGTTTTATTATTTGTGAGTGTAAACACCATAAAGTATTTTTTGCTGCTCCACCTCTTTTCATGTCTCTTAATGGAACAGAGAAAAGCAAAGAGAGAGATTCACGCACAGTAAACAGCCGTCTATAGCCGTGTTTACCTTTCAGCCGAAATAGAACATCAACTGGTACTTGTGTAAATTCATTAGAACTTTCCTGCTATGGAACGTACCATCTAGTTAAAAGATCAAAGTTTGTCAGAAGTGTCTGTGTTTTGCTGTGAGCTTTGTGAGGTGGAGAAGTTCTGATAATCACGTGTCACAGATGGGAAATTCTCTGTTTTTTGGAGGCAAGGAAACATTTTGAGGAGAAGTCTCCCAAAAACTCAACGTCAGCTTTGAAGTGCACCTGAAATGGCATTTTGAGAGTATCTAACTTGTGAATCTTATAACGTCTTTCCGGTACAGGCTATACAGTACAGCTGAGATGAAGTGTTAGGAGGAATTTGACTGGACAATTTGGAAGTGGTATCTATCATAATAAACAAGGGTTACTGTGATATGAGCGATGTGGAGTTAGGGGCTAACGAGTTTGGCGGACATGTTTCGTCAACAACCTTTTGTGAAATATTACAACTAAAAAGTATCCTTGCAGAACTGTAAGCTCCATCAGTGGGTGACGCTGTAGCAACAGTTGGAAAAAATAGGTTTATTGGCTTTTTTTGGAGTTATTTGAGAAGATCAATAGGCGTTTTTGGACCAAATAGTTCTAGGAACTTTATGAGAAGAAATGTCCACTGGAGAGTTCCTAAAGAACTAAACACCTTCAAGGGCTTTTTATCTGTTGGCATTCACATCGTGAGTAGGTATCCCCTGTGTAAGCTACATAAACCGGTTGTTGGTTTACTAACGTCATTTCTGTGTGACTTACAACAATAACAACAAATGAAGGCTAACGTTACAGCATTACTGTTCCTCGCTTTTGTCTGGTATGTGGCGATAACATACCATGAATCTCGAGCTGAATGCCATTAAATCTCAGAGAAGAGAAAACAACAACAAAGACGATCTTATTAGGAGCTCTAGTTTATATTTTGTGTCATCTTGTCAATACAGCAGTCAAGTTTTTTAAAAAGGCGGTTGCTTGCACTGACCCCTGAGTATGTCCAATCAACGTACACTTATGTCACTAAAGTTCCTCATATGCTGCGAAAGTACCTATTCTAGAGTTGGAGGAGAAAAAGTTCCCTAAAACGTAGGTCTAAGAACTATAGTAATTCATGGTTCTTGCAGTCCGAAAACGCCTAAACATACTGTCATATCTGTCCAGTAGCAAAAGTATAAGACCACAACAAGCTTCAGGTTTGCTTAGCTCAGCACAAATAGCCCTGCTAGCTAACTAAAGCTAATCGCCTCTAACAGTTAGACCATCATATCTTAATTGCCAATCAGTGCAAATATTGATTTGTATAAAGGACAAGTGGACAATGGCGGGTGGTTACTAAGTGCATCCTAAGGTACAAGTAGTCAGCTGTTTAAAAAATCAACCACATCAATCTGTTACCGTGGTCTCAACTCTTTATTTACACACTTGCAGTGGTCCATGGCAGCCATAACGTCATCATCTTTGTAAAAATGGTAACTACTGAACTTTTTCTTAATCTTTGGGGAAGAGGTAGTAGATTGTGGGTGCCAAATCAGGTGAAGTGTGCAGGTGTCAGAGCGCTACGTCTGCAGATCCTCGAATAAACGGCACGATAATTGCTGAGTATTGCCGAGCCTCATTACTCACTGGTTAACTGTCATGCCATTTAGAGTAACTGCAAATGAAACTGCTGCCAACAATGTCAGTCATCTTTTCTGTTTGCTTCTGACAAAGCGTCCAAAATGACTCCTTCCTTGACAGAGAAAAAGAAAAAATAGGTTGTATTGTGGTAATGCATCTGGCAACGGCACACCTGTTATGTTGGCAAACAGCTGATTTGCACGAACAGCCAATCAGTCACACGCAGGTTTTGCTTGATGACTGAGATCTGATCTCAGTGTGGATAGTGAGAAGATATTAAAAATACCAGGTGAAAATGCAAAGCAGGATCAAATCACTTATTATCTGGATACAGAACACATTTTAATACCAGGTGTAAATGGGGTGAGCGAGTTAAACAATATGTGCATGTGAGGAGAGCTGCTTATCTCATCTCCTTTTACCTGAAGGTCATGAACTTATCAATCAGCCCTCTTCTTCTTCTTGGGAGAAGTATCTTTTAGGAGCTCCACTGGTTGCCTACCAACTAAGGTGATAATAGTTTTAGATTTTTCATCAGTTTTTTGGGGGGGTTTTTGGTCGCTTTGACTTTCACTCATCAATTTCAGTTAGGTTTAATTAGTTTTTGAAGCAGGTTTTGTGGTTTTGTTCACTTTTTTTTAATCAAAAATCCTTAGTTTTAGTTTAGCTTTCATCAGTTTTAGTGTTAGTTTTAGTCCTCACCGCCACGTCATCAGCCACGTTAGTTTACGTGACCAGAAGATTAGAGGTAGGAGGAAGAAGGAACGCAGATCTTGAAAGACAGAATCAATACCAGTCCCAAATATCATGACGAAAATGAAAAAACTAAGGATATTTTCTTTTTAATTTAATTTTATTGTAGTTAGTTTTGTAAACCTACAATTGAGTTTTAGTTATTGTTTTTATTTTTATTTCAGTTCATGAAAATGTTTTTTTTATTCTAGTTTTTGTTATTTTGTTTGTTTTTGTTCATAAACTTGCTACCAACCTTACAACAGTGACTAAACTTCAAAACTTCACTGTCACCCTGAAGCTGAGAAAGAAGGAGATCTTTGTTCAAAACCAGTGAGACTTTTGACACAAACTGACACAACATTAGAGGTGCTGGTTTTTGGATTTTGACTCTGCAGGCTATCTGTCTCCAGCTGTTTCAAGTCTTTATGCCAAGCTTTGCTATACTAAACTAAGCTAAGCTAACCACTTGCTCATGGTAGTTTTCCTTTACCATACAGTCTGCAGATTGAGCACAGTTCCCGAAATATTAAACTATTCCTTTGAGGGTTGGTGGTTCAACCTCTGGCTCCTCCTTCATGTTCACAGTAAATGTTCTTGAGCCTGACACTAAACCTCAAACTGCTACTAATAAGCAGGTCAGCCAGTGTCGGCATGTGGACGTATATTCACATCTCTCAGGTAAAAGTTGTAGTGTGCATGCAGGTCATTTACCATTTACGTTATTTAACAGCTATACATGCAACATTTCAGTTTAGAGACATAAATGCAGAGCTCATAGGGAATGTGAGCACTGACAGATGTGTTTGCCTCATCTATGGTTGTTGTTTGTCCACAGACGTGAGCACAGATCTGTATGCAAATTTGTGTGCACCAACGTTTGCCAGAGCATATGTTTTCGTGTAACTATCAACATTTTGTGACCGTGCATGAGTGTGTTAGTGTGTATGTGTCATCCTTCCTTTGAAGATCATAAATACGGGCGTGGCTCCAGGCAGGCCTGCTGCCTATTCAGCGTGGCTGTCGACAATGCTTCAGAAGTGGTCACATTCTGCCATCCATCCATCCAATCCTCCCTTCATCCATCCATCTTTCAGTTCCTCTTTGCCTCAAGAAAGGACACCATGTCCTTTAAAGCAGACAACAGTCTGATCAGACCAAACCAGAGAGGAGTCTGACACCCTACAGACCCCCAAAAATCTCTCTTTCTCTTTTTTTATTCATCAGCCTGTCAGTCTCTCTGTCTTACACTGGTCCTGTGGGCCTCTTTTTGCATTGCTGCGATGGTAAGCTCAAACACACAGATGTGCAGGCCCACAAACACAAGCAAAAATACACGTTTGTAGCCATGTGTGCACCGTACACACTCACATGCTCACAGATATGCACACAGACATACACCAGGCTGGCTGACAAGCCAACCAAGCATCAGGCCCTCACTCATTGATGTTTGTTAAAGTTATTAATTTTCTCTGTGAAATAAGAGGCCACGGTGGCAGGACACAGGGAGATGGGTGCCAGCCCCAGATTCTCTCCCTGCTTTCATCTACTGGCACTAGGGCTCCATGAGTCCACAGCACAGGGCCTTTACGTGGGCACCGGGGTAACCCACGCATACACGACGCCCAAACCAACAAAGGATCTGAGTTGGGCAAAAGGAAGAAGACACAGATAAAAGGAAATGTGAACAAGAAGATGAGTGGAAAGAGACGGAGAGGATGTGGAAAATGTATGAAACAGGAAAACAGAAAGATAATGAGAGAGGGTGAGAAAATAGCACAAAAGGGTGAAGGAGAACAAACCCAGAATTGAGGGATCAAACTGTGAATTGAAAAGTTGAGAAAAGACAAAAGGACTGTAGAGGGTTTGAATGCGTAAGAGAGAGTGAATACATGGCACATTAACTGGTAAACAAGTGAGTTCTGGTTGTTTTGCAGTCAGTGGAAGCTAGCGTGTTTGTGGCTTGTGGTGATTCTCTGTAATGGGGGTTAAAGGACGTTATGCTCAAGGTAACAACAGCTGGTGGCTAAAACCGCCATCCCTCTTCCTCCTTCTCCTCCTCCCTCTGTCCCTCCACACACTCCAGAGTCCAACCCCAGACCACAATAAACACCTAACACTAGGTCTTCATATGCTAAGCTTCTCAGCATCAGCGGTTCTGTCTGAAACCTTGCAAGCCTTCATTAATCTTCCCAAGCATAGAGATAAAACTTACTGGATGTGCTACACTTAACTGTAGCCTTCACACATTTTGTCATACATTTTTGGCAGCGAGGGCTACTTGGCCAGTGCGAGCAGTTTAGGAGCTAAGCCGGAGCTAACATGGCAGCCAGTGAAAACCACAATGACCAAATCTGTCTATCACTGGTTGAGAGTGGCACCGATACTAGTCTTGCTAGAGGCCAGTTCAGTGCAGCGTGTTTGGTCAGAGAGCAGACAGAAGAAAAATAAAAGCAGGACGATATAAAAGTGGAGCACAGGCTAAATGTGTCTCAGAGTTAGCGGCCTAGGCTAGCCACCACATGGCTAAAGCAAACAAAGAGCTGCCCAGGAGACTGAATGCTGTGCTCTGACACTAAACACATATGCTTGTGGTGTACATGCATGCAGGTAGCCACAGCCGTAAGTAATTAAATATACATAGAAAACACAGGGGCAGTTTAGAGTAACACTGAGCGTTTACTTTAGCTCACAAAATTACATTATTACAAGCAATCTTATACCATCACACAGACTTCAATGAGCAAAGACACACACTGCTTCTTGAATATTTCTGTCAAGTAGGAAAAAACAGAGGTGAATCAATTAACTTTCAATAGATTTCTGCCTGCAGTTGTCATTTTGAAAATAATTGGGGCTTTAACTATGACGAATAAAATGTCTGCTCTGAGGAATGACAAGAAATCATTGAGCAAACCATGCTCAAGCATCTCTAATTTTGAAACCCTCTCCAAAGAGTACTTAAACTTTTCATAAACATACTTGAATTGCATATTTATTAAATACATGGTCATAGTTTTTTGGTTCCTTATAATTTCTAGCCTTAAAATAAGACTTAAGGGCTGAATGAGACTCAGGCTCAATAAATCTGAGACTTGCTTGAAGATTGTTGACGAAGACTTGGGTCAAATTTGTATGAAGTGTCCTAATAACAAGTCCAGTAGCTGGTTAATGCCAACAATAATGAAGCCAGTGCTTCTGCTGTGCTCTGTCCATGTTAGATGAGGGATTTTTTTTCTCCTCCCTCTCTCCATCCCTCTCTCTCCTGAATGTGTGCCACATCTGTGGGCTCTGTGGTGATGTTTCTCTGCTCAGAATGGATTCACCAGCTCAAAAACGTCCTTATTATATTTATATTTTACTACACCACTAGAAAACCATGCCAGCTGGGCTGCAGAACTTTGGGCACAAAGAAGGAGAGAAAGCAAAAGGGAGGAGGGCAAGGGATGAAGGAAAGATGGGGTGAAAATGGAGAGAGGCAAACAACAAGTGAAACGGAAGTGAGCAGTGAGAAATACAGACAGGTGAATTGAGGAAATGGTGAACAAGTGGAGTAAAGATGAAGAGCTATAGTGAGGCAGAAAAGTGGATAGAGAGAGGTTGAGTGGGAGCCCTAAAATAGGTTGTGACAATATGATTACCCAGGACATTCAAAAGTAAACACAGAAATGGGCAAACAAATAGAGACTTTACACATACACACTCATGGGTTCGCAAATCCAATAGTGACTTCCGACGAGCTGGCTGAAGGACAGAGGGATGTGGCTTTGTAAGGACACAGCATGGGACACAGAGGGAGTGAGTAGAGAGTAGAGGAGAAAGTCCACATATGAGGAGAGGAGAGAGATGGTCACGGGAGCACAAGAGGGATGATGGGAAGATGTGGATGAGTGGTTGGAAACACAGTGTGAAGGTGTGAATAAAATAAGAGAGAGCACACATAATTATAAATGGACATACTCAAACCAAAAAATGACTTTTTCACTTTTTCAGCCCTAAACCTTTATTACACAGTCTAATCAAATGCTTTAATTCCATTATTATGTTTTCGTGATATTTGATTACATCCATTTGGCTGGTGTTTTTGGCAAAAGCATCTTTCAACAACTGCAGTCAGCCTCCATGGATCAAAAGAAGGATGTCATCAAAGATGGGCACTTCTTCCAAACAAACAATAAGGACTGTATTCTTGCCACAGTTTCATTTCATTGTATTTTTTAAGACTGGCAGCGACTCTAGCGTTGTTAACATCCTGGCAGGTCTATCATTTTTCTTGTATGAAAAAGAATCTTGATCAGGATGAGCACATCTAGGGTCATCAGTAGACGATTTCACAAGTCCTGGAGACCTGGCACTGAACCCACGTCATGCCCAGTCCAACTTATACTAAATCTCAGCTTGCTCAGTGGGTTCTGTTATTTCCACAGATCTTGGTGCTGTGAGTGTCATTATGTCTAAAGCGTAGGGGGACGTAAACCTGCGTAAACCACATTGTGAATTGGATGCAATAATCCGCAAAACAATACAGATCAGTTCTGACTGTCCTCATCTACCTTTTTGTTCGGGTGTTTTTAAAAAAGGAAAACATAAATTAATTCATGTAAAATTTATGTTAGTCTTTCATTGGTCTTTTTCAAACTGGTTTCAATGTGTTGTTGTAAAATCCTCATGTCCTCATTTGACCATGGTTTGAAGAATAAGCAGTTCCCCTCACTGTCCATGTAGTGCAACAAGAGTCTTGAACTGGACTGAGTTGCAACAAGTAGCCATTGTAGTAAACAGAGAAGTGGAGCTGTGTAGATGAAACTGGTTGTCAATCATTTGTGACTAGGACTGTCAGCATTAGCTTGTTTTTAACTGCGTTAATTGCATGCTGCTGTTTTGTCTCTTCGACGTACCATCAGTCAAGCTGCTGCCACAGTTTCTTACTTCATAGCAGCAGTCATGGAGAAGAACGAACAATATGCTTCTGAATTTTTTTTCTCTTTGTAATTTGCCATCTTCCTGAGTTCCAGACAAGAAGATAGATACCATTCTTTCGACTGTGCATGCAGTAACAAGGAAGAGACGGGCGGAGCTTGCCCACCGCTAATTAGCTTAGCTCAAACACTGGTTGTCAATGGGAAGTGCTAGCCTGCCTCTGCCTATCAGATAAACTTTTCAATTCTAAACAGTCCTATGTGCTCATTGTTATTTGTTTATTTACCACGTTATATTATTTTAAAACTTAAATTAGCACTAAATGTAGTTTTAGAATCAAATGCATACCGGAAGTAAACCACAGAGTGCGTGTGCAAACCACCGCTGATGTGCTTGTAACCAGGTCAACAAGACAAAATGTTAAAAAAAATGAAAATGACATAAAGTGCTAATCTGAGTCTAAAAACGATGTGGCAAATAAACTAGTCAAAACAAGCAAACAGAACCGTGTAGAGTTGTTGGAAAGTTTGTCTAATGACTTTAGGTGGAGACAGGCTAGCAGCTCCTGCTGACTACCAGTGTTTAAGCTAAGCTAATTAGCGGTGGGTGAGCTCTGCCTGTATCTTCCTTGTAACTGCCCAAAATGTACACAAGAGACGTACTCTTGTAGGCAACTAATTCCCAAACAAGTTAAACTGGTAAGAATTTCTTTACATTGTTAATATGGACTTAAAAACTGTTGTGAAAAGCAAAATAATAGAATTTTACTTTAACAAGTCATTGTCTGACAGTCCTATTTTTACCACAATGCAAGAAAAAGTACGCACTCAGCAACACTTTCAAACACAGAGAGTGTTTTCCTTGAACTCTCGACTGGTGAGGGTTTACAAGGTTCACGGTAATCCAGTACAAATAAGACAAACCAATTAAGTTAGTTTATCAATTAGTCATCTCTTCAACCCACAAAGGAAGCACAAACTAATCAGCAACTCCATTAGCTGCCTCTGTGGCAGAAAGCCTCCAGCTGCTGATGCTAACGCCAGCAGCACTTGCATCATCAGTCCAGAGTCATGAAGGTCAGGGGAAGCATGCTGCTTTAACTTTCATCCAATCTATATAATCTAGGATTTATTAGTCACACGCTACATCTTTAAATCTATCTCTCCTGATTCAAAAGTCATGGTCAAAGATCAACCAATGGATAAGAATCCCACAAAGTCTCCGGACAGAATGTTTAAACATCTGTTGCCATCAACATGTTATTCTGGGAGAAAACACATCTGCCGTGGTTTCCTTTGAAGGAACATTGAAGTTTTGTTTGCAACTCTTAATGCCCAGTTGGCATCTTGAAAAATACATTGCAAAACTGAATGAGATCTGCTTAGCTAAATAAAGGTACATGCATAAACAGCTAGACAAGACTAGAACTGGGAATTCACATTTTTGAACAATTGTTCTTTTCCTAAGAATAAAACTTTTTCAATCTACTTGTTGCACAGAAAGGTAGATACATAAATCGATATACGATTCACTTTCCCATGAGGATAACAGTTACCAGAGTGGAACAGCTACTACACTGAGGAAGGAAATTCGGACACTGGAACAATTTTATTGAACAAACAACAGGGTTAATCGAGATTGTTATCAAAAGGAAGTGATACTGGCGACTCCCAATAAAACTACAGCCACAATAGCCACAGTGTGTAGTGTGAGAGAAGGTTTTTCTCACTTTTTTTCAGCAACTCTTTGCTTCACACCCAATCAGAGAAATGCATTCCCATGTGTACAGTGTAACAAAGGTCTACTGTGCTTGTTGAGTGTCTTGGTCAAATGCTTATTGGTTGTATTTTAGAGATTACTGTTAGATAATAACTGAACAGTTCCTATGATCATCCATAGGCAATGACGCTTTATGGCGATCATCATCCACCATTTATTCTGTGCAAGGTTCTGGAGGCCTAATGCCGACTTCCACTTCATAACAGGGCTGACAGAGACAAACATCCATTCACACTTACAGTTACACCAATTTAGAGTTGCGAGTTAACCTGACCTGCATGTCTTTGCACTTCAGGCTTGCAATAAAGGGTGCAATAGAGTAACATAATGTTTTTGGTGAGACTGCTTGTCAAGCTATGTCACTACATGAACTACGTCTGTCATCTTGCACAATATATGTAACTAACGCTAACATGGCTGTAACTTTAGCACAGTTTCTTCCATTTCTTCAGAACAAGGAAAAATAGATTAAAAGAGGTCAAAATAATTACAAGCACGAACATGTTCAGAGCTGCAGCTAAGCAAACAGAGAGGTAGTCGGTTCTGTAAGAGATCGTTGATAAGACATCACTTATGTGACTAAACGCATATTTTCAAAGCCTTATACTTCGCTAGTTGTGTGGTAAAATGCAACTTACTTGACTTGCAAAAGTATCTTTTAAATTGACAAACATCATATTTGAGATTGGGGTTTCAGTTTCACTGGAAGAGTGCGGCTTAGTCACTCTATACCACAAAGAATTCAAATATGGAGCCTTTTTCTTAAAGCTAGGGTACAGACAATGTCTGAAAATCAAGCTAGCTGTAGCATGAAGCTCTTAAGGGATCAACTCTGCTGCCCCCTCCCCTCCCTATTTTTGCTCCGGCTGACGCTTTATTTCATTTGTTGTCGCTACTCTCTTTTTTAGTCCAAATTACACCAAAGATTCACAACGGGATGAAACCGTTGCAGGGGAATTCGTGACAGTCTAAACTGGTTGGTCTCACGAGCCCTTCAAGTTGCCAGGGTCAGTTTTAGGGCATAAAGCTCGTCACTTGTTTTAAACAGCCAAACAGCTGGTAGCACCGTCACCTGTCATAAAGAAGCACAGCGTAGAGCAGCCAATAGGAACACATGCTCACTGAAATGACCCGTGATTGGCCGAAAAGTGTCTGTCACAGTCTGAACACGGAGCTAAGGAGAGGTGAGAAGTCTAGAGTTCTTTCAGACCACCTGAATTACAAAATGCTGAGAGGTTCTTACGGATTTTTTGCCCGATGACACCAGAAATAAATGGCCTACCTCAGCTTTAACCGAACCTGTATGTCTTTGTACTGTGGGCATACAGATGTAGGGAGGACTGCAAACTTCACATTTAAATCTAGAGCCTTTTGGCTCTGAGGCGACAGTGCTAACCACTGAATCTGTCATGACCAACGCTGAAAACAAAAGAAATTGTCACTTTTGTTTACTCTGTGTTCACTTGTTACTCAATTTGCAACAATACCTCTTTGTTTACACAAGTTTGGGTGGAACTGAGTGGAGGATTTTGTTTTTCGCTTTGCACAAACATACAGACAAAACACATCTTCCTTCATAAATCTAACACAAACTTGCAGAGTATGTGTGCGGCTAACAGTTGCACAATTTCAGAAAAAGAAAGATGTGAAAGAAAATGTGCGGAAGATTGGAGGAATCTAAAGGAAACAGGTAATAAAAGGAAGAAGGAAAACAGTTTAGAACAGAAGGAACAGAGATGAAAAAGGCAAGAAAGTGAAAACAGAGAGAGGGCAAAAAAGAGCAAAGGAGAGATGGATGGCTTCGAAGACTGGTACTGATCAGTAGCTCTTTCTGTGATGCGGCTTCCAGCTTCCAGCCCACCGATTGGTCAGCTGCCTAACTCGGAACATGCGTTCCCACAATCCCTCAGTACCACTTCAATCCCACCACACTGGTTCACCACTCTGCGGCTCAAAACAGCGCCTGCTGGCATGGGCAACATATCAATAAATTCATTACGCATTTCTACTTAAATATTTATACTGCAGCAGTGTGTTTTGCACAGGGATGGTATTTATAGTGTGTGTGTATGTGTTTCTGTGTGTCTGTGTGTGCTCATATATATAGCAAGGTCTCACATCGTAGCTCATTGCTGCGGTGAGACAGCTGTCTGGGATGGGGGTGGGGGGCGTTGGCCTTTGGACAGGGTGGGTGGGGGGGATGCAGAGAAACAGAGAACAAGTGGAGAGACGGAGAGACAACATTTAACAGAGATGTGCAGCAGATGATGAAAGAAGAAATCAAACTGATGCACTGAGAACACAGTAAATAAATGGAGAAGTAACAACTCATGACCACCAAAAAATTAAAAACTCTGATATCCGATAACAATCCGCATTGCTGCTTCTACAAACAGTGAAAAGAAAGCTTCAAATGCAGAAACACAAAAGGGAAAAAACACATTTTAAAATTAAATCTTCTTGCACTGGCATCACCAGTTCCACGCATAGACTCACTGGTTCAAAGAGAAGAGAAATATTTATTCTGTGGAAAACAGAAACTGGGGAAATTACATCGTTTTTCATTGTTTAACTGTTTATTGAATGAAGACATTTCCATTCAGAGGCCCTTTTAGACACTTCACTATTGTTCATATGGTTACAATGGTTTTTATAAAGTCCATTCAAAACAGGAGAGAGAGACTACGTGCCATGTCGAACATGGCAGTGAGGGTGAAAAGGCCACAGAAACATCAGCAAACACGGAGCTGAAAAATATGTTAATGAATGCACCCTGAGCCAGTACTGGCAAGAGGAAGAGGAACTTATATTTAATTATGTTTTCTGCTGTTCACAGGAGAACACAGATTCTTTTTATTGTTGATGAAGGTAATTTTGTCATTATACATGTGCAAAAAACTTTTTGCTGCTAAGCTAAAAGGTCGAAGTTGTGATTAATAGATTTACTCTATTGATTTGTTGAACCCCCAACACTACGAACTGATCCATCTGTGACCGGACAGTTGTCACTATTCATGCAGTTAAATGCAGTGAATGCAGTAGTGAGGGTAAGTGTACTAATAATTTTTGCATTTTTCTCTTATTTGTCTCCATAAGACAAGAAAAACTTTGATCTGTTCCTATGAGAAAGAATACTGGAAAGAAAATTTCAAACTACTGATTTGGAACCACTGATCATAAAATGTCTCTGTGTTCTCTGTCACCAATTTTTATTAAGTTTAGGTTTAAGTTGCTCTGGTCTTCCATGTTTTAGAACATTTAAGCAACTCAGAAATCATTACATTTGGTTCAACAGCTCCAAAAGCCTGAATCCACTTCAGGATGTGACAGTGAGGTCACACTCTTTCGTCTAAGTTATCAACGTAGTTTCGTGAAGAGGGATTCATGATTATGACTAATCAGCTCTCCTCCTTTCTTTTCATTTCAAAGAACTCGTGACTCTCCCTCATTCATTCACGTTACCACTGTGGGCTCATGACCCAATAACCCTCAGGTGTTGTCTTCACATCAACAAATCATATTTTAGACCCACTGACCACTTGCTCCTCCACCAGTTCCAAGCTCCCAGCTTTGCACATCCCACCATCACCCCAGCAGGGCCACTTTCACACCTATATTGGCTCTCCCACACTGAGTCACCACGCTTTCAGCCTTCATTCACTCAGGCCTCAGCTCCT
>JAPXVT010000006.1:19169934-19183846 GCA_029823135.1 Acanthurus reversus | reverse complement strand
GTCTCATCTACAGTTAAGACCCAATTTCCTGGTTTGACAGCTGAGCTGGGGATAAAGAGTTTCTGTTCTCATAATATACTCAGGGAAAAGGGTCCTTCCTCTCTCCTGCACTCTCACCAGGCTCGCTCTCACACCAGCACACACTGCGTCTGCACCATATCCCTCAACATGACTGTGCTTCAGCTGTTGACATTTCATGAAGTAAACACTCTTAGTTAGTTTTCAATTTTTATTTATAAAATGAAGCCTTTGAAAATATATCAAGCATTCATCATGACTAGTGAGACATCAAACATACATAATAATATTTAAGCATATCTCCCTTTATAACAAAACACTGGCGTCTCACAACAGAGTCTTCACAAGACAAATAATTTAAGAACAAAAGAAAAAACATCAAAGAGGAAATGATAACTGTGAGGTGCTGGCTTTGTGCACAAGCTTGGGGCAGAATCTTGAAACACATGCACATCTATACAATCTTTAATATCAAAATAATTACAAAGATTTGTACCTTTTCTGGTAAAGCTGCGAGAATGTGACATACAGTGGATGGTGGTAGAACAATATTTCTTACGGTTTGAAATGAGTCACAGGAAGAACGGAGCTCCTGGAGAAGTTGATGCTTAGGGGGAGGGATTGTAATGCTGAAGCCCTCTATCATTATTTAATGTAACATGTGGGCAGTATGATGCAAATAATGCTGCCAGTCTGCGTTACTATTTGCTCATATGCACCACAACCACAAAATCCAACTTTTTTGTAATATCTAGTTTCTAAATAAAACAAGCACAAATTCACAATGGCTGCAACCAGCAGCAAAAAATGTTGAGATGCAAAATACCGTGCACTTGTTTGAATGTTAAATCCCGTTTTAAACAGTATATTTTAAAGAAAGAAAATAAACAAATAAAAATACTGTCTGCAATGATGCCTTCCAGAAGAATCTACGACAAAAGGTTGACGTATTCTGGAAGGGGTTGTGGCTTGAGTGTATGGGCGGGGCCAACCATGACAGATCAAAGTGTGCGTGTGTGTGTTTTTTTAATTTGGCCATGTTACATGAATTTATTTAGAAGTTATGCACCTTTTCGTTACAGGCCACTCCCACTGCCATGCCCCTTTTTTGTCAGTTGGTCCAAACAGTTAATCAGCTGTTTGTTCTGGCTCTTGACCAACTTTTCTACTAATTCTTGTGGTAGTATGTGAATCCATCTGGAAGTTATGCACCTTTTTGCAATAGGCCAGTCCCATTACCACGCCCCCTTTAAGCCAATTGGCATGAATGCAAGAGCACACCTTCACACGCACACACACACACACACACACACACTTGAACTCCATGCCAAATTTCAGCCTCCTAGGGCAAAAACTGTGGCCGCCAGAGAGAGAGGAATTTTTGTAGAACTACTGAAATGAACGACCAACAACGTGACCAGTACAGCGACTGGGTGGAACTAAAAAAGCAAAAAGTATTTCAACACAGTAAATATGAGGTTTAAATAGAAGAAGTCCCAATTTGCAGCATTTGAAAATAAATATGCCTGTTATGAAGGACAAAACTACTCTTTGTTTGATTCTACAAAAGTTGCATCAACAATATTCAGTAATCTAGTCAGTTAAATACTGTATGTCGTACTGGAGTGCAGTGTTAGTTGATGTATACATAAAGTGATTACATAAAGCAACCACATAAAGCATGCTTGTCTTTCAGCTTCACTCTTGGTTTAGCAATTCTTAAGTTTAAAACTGTTTTACGTGCAAAAGATTAGAAGAGTTATCATATAATTTTGCTGGGTTTATTCCTCAAAATCATGTTCTTAGAGTGCGATATTAATTTTTGCCCAAACCTGAATGTTAACACTAGTAAAACAAAAACCAGTGTTGCAAAAATGTACTGCAGTTAGCTTCTTTTTTCCCCTAAAACAATCCACGGGTACAGAAGTGGGCATTTACTACGCAGTACATTTGTGCACCTATCTTGATAGATGTGCATTTTATTTGACTTTCTCAGTCATCACTTCATAATGAGCTTTAGGTCGATGAGACAGACAACAAGACAAACAACAGATCGAGAATGTTCCACCAGCTGCAAAAAACCAACTCTCCTTAAACACAGATTGTTTGCTTTTGCAGAGAAGAATGCATGACAGTGTCTGCACAAATCTCACCACTCCTGAAATAGAAACATGACAGTAATGAAAACAAAGACACAAACTGACAATACATAGATGAGACATATAGCTGTATATAGCAGTGTCTTCTTCTAAGATTCAACAGTATCTCCTGCACAGAGCCTTGCAGTTCCTTCGGGCATGCGAGACAGAGTGTTTTCAGCAGAGGAGCCAATTCACCAGTAGAGACGACCAGCAGAGTCTCTGTCTTACTGCTGCATGTTTGTGTGTGTATGTGTTTGTTTCTCCTTAAATAACATGCAGGTAGGTCGCCTTGGTGTCCACTCCTATCACATTTTTGGCAGTGCACCTGTAAAATCCTGTATCCCTACTTGTCGGGTTCTGTATCACCAAGGAACCCTGAGGATTTAGGTAGCGGTTGCCATAGATACGGGCCTGACCCATCACCCTCAGCTGTGTCAGATCTGGTGTTTCCCAGGTAACTGTCGCCTGGGGGGTTGCTATGGTCAGGCACGGCAGCTCCACGGCCACCCCAGGTCGTGTGTAGGTCACAGGAGAGGGGCCGATTGTGATGCGTGGGGGGTAGGCGATGACAATGACGGGAACCGTGACGAGTGAAACTGAAGAGGAGTCGTGAGGAGTGGATCTGCAAGTGTAGGTTCCGCGGTCGAACACAGAGGCCTGCTGCACTGTTAGTGTCCCATCCTCTTGGACAAAGTATCGGCCTGAGTCGCCGCTCTCACCCCGGGACAGCACTTTGCCACTGGGCATGGTCCATGAGAGAGAGCCCTGGGTGTATCCATGGACTGGAGAAGTAGAGCAAGGCAGGCGAAGAGTCTCTCCATTAATGATGCTCACCAAGGGAGCTGTCCTGGAGCTCACGACTGGCACTGAGACAGGCCCAGCTGTGCGGGGTGGAGGGCCAACTGGATGAGGTGCAGCAGGTAAAGATGGGCCTCTGTATAAAGGCTTTTGAGTCACTGGGATTGTCGGATGGAGCTTCTCAGGCAACTCTGGCCTTGAGCTTAGGGGTTGAGCTGAATCACTTGAGGCTCCTGTGCGAGATGTGTCAATTAAACCAGCACTTTCCTCCATAGATCTCTCCACAGCTGATCCTCTGTGCGGAAATCTAGCCTCCTCCGGTGGATCAGAGACCTCGAGCTCCACCTGTATCCTCGTCTCTCCTTTCTCACCTCTGACCACACATACCAAAGTCCCTCCATCGCTCACCCGCACGCCTCGCAGCTCCAAGGAGCCGTTTCGGTGCACGGTGAGTCGGCTGCCGTAGTAAGGAGCTGGCAACACACCATTACCAGGCAGAAGCCAGGCCAGACGAGGAGGTGGGGAGCCATGAGAGGGGCACGGCAAAAGAACAGTTTGGCCTCTCACCGCTCGTCGTTTCACTGTCATCACCAAACCAGCTGTATTGGTAGAGTTTCTAGCACTAGGATTACTTGCAGCTATACCTGCACTAGCACCATTCCTACTGTTATCACTAGTTACTCCTTTATTGCCATTGCCACTGAACCCATTTCCTCTGAGTGTGCCAGTACCAGCTCCATTATTAGCTACACTGCTGCTGAAAACCCCAATATTTCTAGAAATACCACTTATCCTGCCACTGTCTCTGCTGGTGCTAGCATCATTACTTGCCTTTCCTGCTGCGGTGACTTCATTATTATTAGTCACAGGATTCCTTTCTACACCATCTCCTCCAGCTGTGCTGTGACTGTTGCCCACATTGTTACTTCTACTCATACTTCCAGGTCCATTTCTATTTATTCCAATGTTATCTGCTTTATCGCCTATATTACTGCCCACCCCAATACTGATTACAGTGCTACCAAGTTGAGTTGTGATTTCACTGACAGGCCTGTTTAATCCATTTCGACTGTCACTCCTGGGGGCAGGATTGAAGCCACTGGCTGCTGTGTTGATGTCTGTGTTTGGTACAATGTTTTTTATCCTGCCATTATTATAGCCATTATTGCTGCTGTCGCTGCCACTAAGCTTGCTTGTAACTCCATTGTTAAATCCATTCTGGATTATTGCTGCGTTATTAATTATGTCACCTGATCTACCGCTATGACTGCTGCCGGGCCCATTGTTGGTACTCCAACCTCTTCCTCCCACCTGCCAGTTCAGTCCATGATTAGGAGCCTCCACCTCCAGGCCCACCACCATCGTTCTCCCCCCGGCTGAGTTGCTTGCTCGGCATGTATAGTTTCCTGTGTCAATTGGTTGAGCCAGGCGCACCTCCAGAGTTCCATCCGAAACTACCACAACCCGCTCAGAATAAAATCCGGATCCCACACTTCGTGGGATGACACGGTGTGTCGGGGAAAACCAGGTCACTGTCGGAGCAGGATCTCCTTTAGCCTGACAGGGAATTGTGGCGGTTTCCCCCTGACGCACTCTGATGATGTGGTAGCCTCTGTCATTGGTGAAGGTCGGTGGAGACATCACCATGACCTTTACTTTCACCTTAAGGGATTGAATTTGAGGAAAATTATTCTGTGTGCAATGTAAATAGGGTATTAAAGAATAAAGACAAAATATTTATTTAAGTATAAAAGAAAATATAAGTTAATAAAATCAGAGAATAAATTCTAAATTCTCATCCAGGAGTAAATGTTTTTTTTGTTGTTGGTGTTTACCTTCATTGTGTCTTGACCTCCTTGGTTCTCAGCATAACACGTGTACTCGCCTTCTTCTCCCATACCCACTGCTGGAACTAGTAATGTCCCATTGTCAAACACTGTCAGCCTCCGTGCGCGCCCTCCTCTGTCTTCCCCCTGCAACACGCTATTCACCATAGTTCCATCTGGGAGGCTCCAATGAACTGCTGGGTCAGGCAGTCCTGATGCCTGGCAGTCCACCTGCAGGGAACAGGATCATTATTTCTCCTATTTAAAAATTTGTGTTGGTTTTTATTTGGATAAAAAGGGAATTTTTGAGAACTGTTGAGAAATAACATGGCCTTCTTTTTGGAAGGAGGAGTGATGCAAACAGCACTGTATATTAAAGCTTTAATAAGGCTATAATTAGGTCCTTGAAAAAAGCAACTCAAAATAGAAAACACTGACAAGCAACCATTCATTTTGTGCATTCAGAAACTACAATTTAAAGCTTATACATGTTTAAATTAAAATTAAAACTAAGGACAACCAATTCCCACAATAATATGGCATCCTCTATTTTGCATTTTACACCGCTTGGCATCACTCTTCGTTGAGCTGTTAAATATTCATGTTTGAAGTTCAATCCCCTGAAGGCTGCTGTTGATGATTCATAACGAACCTGACAGGTCTGTCTTTTCTTTATGAGTCAAAATGTAGGAACTTTTTGATCAAAAAAATAACCAGACACAGCTTGCAGCTGAAGAAATGTTTGCCACCACACCCACCGATAGAAGACACCCCAAACTTCACTCCCTAACAAAAATCCAGACTCATATAACTTATTAGTGTGGGTGTGGTGCACAGACTGTTTTATGTTGGTTCACAGAGGAAAATCCCTGCAGATCAGATGAATAGAAGTGAAAAGACCTACTGGCATCATAATTATCATTAATAATTTACCCCAAAATAGCTGGTATCTGTTTATTGAAATATTATCATTGGTAGACAGAGATAAGAACAGAAACACAATTCCTTATAACTCACCTTCAGTGGTTTGCCAAACAACACCATCTGATTGACTGGCTGCTTGGGCTCAATCTTGGCAGGCTTGGTCGTCACAGTGACGCGCAGGAGGCGGTAATCATCTGCGACCTTGTTGCGTGCGATGCAGAGAAAGTCTCCCGATTCCTTCTCTGTCACTGCCTGAATTGACAGGGTGCCATTAGGGTGCACCTTCAGACGTCGGTCAAAGCTGACAGGACACAATACCAACAGAATTACTACAAGTTCTGATTACACAACCAACCAAATTTAACTGATTACTTTTTTCTCACACAAACCCCTCCTGTACCTGAAGTGCATGTCCACCAACTTCCTGCTGGGGGTCCTCCAAATGATGCTGGGTGGTGGGTTGCCTGTTACAGAGCAGTGGAGCTGCAAAAACGCTCCATAGTGGACAGTAGTGACGGAGGGTGACGTGGACACAATACGGGCTTTACTGAAGGGGGAGACAGGTGAGGGGTGCAGAACAGCCGACGCTCTGCTTTTGTCAGAGGAGGAAGAAGTAGCTCTTGTGTTGTTTGCTAAGCCAGGCGAGACTTTAGTGTTATTTGTAACAGGTGGGGGGAGAGGAGAGGGTTTTGTTTTGTTGATGTGTGCGGGGGAGGCAGTGACTGTTTTATTGATTTTGGGAGGAGAGTTAGTGGAATGAGGTCTGTGAGGATAAGAAGATGGCGGAGAAGAACTAGAGGAGAGCAAAGGGGTCCTGGATCTATCAAAGGGTGATGAAGGGGAGACTCTAGCTGAGTTGAATGGATCTGAGGGCTGCCGGGGGACGGACAAAGTTCTGTCTTTATTCAGTGAGGATGAAAGAGATGGTTTCTCAGTAGCGACTGTTTTTGCCCCTTCATTCCTTGCTTCTCCTTGTCTTCTTTCTCCCTCTGCTCCCCCTTCGATTTCTACCCTCACTGTTCTCTTATCGGCTCCTACAGCATTACTTGCCATGCATTCATAATTCCCTGAGTCCTTAGGCCCAACTTTTCGAATATGAAGCGTCCCATTGGGCAAAATAAAAAGGTTACCATGGAGGAACTGGGATGGGCGAACAAGTGTTCCGTCTGGGATTCGCCAGCGCAGAGTAGGTATTGGGGCACCTCGGGCAGAGCAGTGAGCATAAACAGGCCTCCCTGGAGACAAGAGCAGGTGTTCCTCTCTGGGTTGCTGTATCACCGGGGGCAACGAGGACACGTGTACACGCACAGAGGCACTGGCAGCACCTGCTGAGTTGGAGGCCACACAGCGATACACTCCCCTGTCACTCGGCAAAGTCACTAAGATATGGAGGGTTCCATTTGTGTCCATGGTGATGCGACTGGTGGAGGGGGCAGCAGAGGTCAGGACAGATCGATCGGGTAAAACCCAAGAGAGAAGAGGGGTGGGGACGCCATCCGCCTGGCATTCTAAATGCACCTCTCCACCCTGATGGATGGTGGCTTCTCTGTAGCTGGTCAGCTGCATCCGAGGGGGGCGGGTCCACACTTCCAGAGTGGTTAGTAATCTAACACGGAAAAGAAAAGCAGAGACATAATCAGCAGAGAAACACATAAAGACATTTAAAGCATTTCAAACAAACATTTAAAAAGAAAACAAACCTTATATATCATATGACACATTTCCGAAAACATGTAACGGTATGCACATACATCTTAAAATAGGGTCCTGACAGAAACACGGACTCTAATATTATCGTATAGAAAGATTTGCATGTGACTTTAGGGTGCTAAAAAAGATTAAATCAAGGAGGTATGTAATTGTGTTTGCACATTAAAACAACAACACATCATACATAATACTAATTAAATTTCAGTTTACCCACAGCCTATGTAATTATACTTAAAATATTGTTTCCCATGGTTATTATGGCGGAATATACAGTGAATTAGCTGATATCAGTAGTTTCACCTGTCACGACCCAGAAAGCTTTGTGCACTGCAGATGTATGTGCCCCTGTCCTGCAGCTGAACATTCTGGATGACAAGGGTGCCATTTGGCAAGACCTCAAAACGCTGAGCTCTGGAGTGAATTGACATCACCGCTCCTGAGAGAGAGAGAGAGAGAGAGAGAGAAACAGTCAGTCAGACAGACATTGAGAGAGAGAGGCAGTGAGGAGACTAGGGAAAGCAGAGACAGATCGGGTGAGTAAAAGATGGAGGGAAGGAAGATCAGGGACACGCCAAGTGGCACAGCGGGAAGCTAAAACAGCGACACAGTGCACAAAATGTTCCATGACTTTCTTGCAATATGTCTTTCCCACATGGCAAGTGAAAGAAAAGCTCATTGTGTGGATTCCAGTGCGTAATACTGGGTGTTTATAGGCTATTTCATCACGGTAAAATTTGTTCATATTCACTTAGTTATAGTACATACTTAAGCTGAAATGGATTTCCTTTTAAATCTGTGACTTCAGGATGTAAATTCAAACATTTGTGCGTGCTTTAAATGTACAGTCTGTAGTTTTTTAACATATAAATGATCAGTGTATTCACATATAACTGAATTCTGGAAGAAAATAAGGATTTCTGTGTTTATTAGCGTAATAAAAAATGTAGCCCTGGAGCCTGTTCCAGAGAGCAGGCTTTTGAACCACATGTTACAGATATTTAACATATATAAGCATTTGTACGTATACTGAAGTAACTGTGTGTATGTATGTGCTGCGTTGTGTGTACCTGTGGCGACCTTGGTCCATGTGATGGAGGGCTTCGGCTCTCCTTGAGCTTCACAAGCCAGCCTGGCAGTGCTCTCTGCTGGGAACGACACTGTCCTGATGTGTGGGTCTGCAATCCTCGGCCTGGATCTCACAACTGGGGCCTGTGAGATAGATTTTGAAAACATAATATGGTGGCAAGTAATGAAGAAAAGAAATAATTAGTCTTTTGGACATAGTTGTAATTAGAGGACATCTGAGAGCACAGCTAAACTAATGAAAGTAATTCAACTTTCAAAGCTGGACAGGACTGTGTATGTCTTGGGTTTTTAATTTTTCAACTATTTTAATTTTAACATTTAATTGGAAGACTTCCCAACGAACAATCTCCGTGCAGCATGGCCACAACTGATTAAAAATTAAAATTGTCTAATAACAGAAACATCAAATATACATTTTTGCCACTGTGTAATCAACTTTTTATTTGGTCAAGTGCAATGTGTTTAACAAATTTCAGAGGCAAAGAAAGAAAGAAAGAAAGAAAACCCTAACTAAAACAAACAAAAAATTGACGCATCAAAACATTGTTGCAGTGGTACAAGTGAAGACCATTGAACATCAACGCTAAAAGCTAAATCAAAACATTATTGTGATCACAAATTCACTGTATACAGCGTAACTGTGATTCATTGGTGTGGACCTAGTGGTTTGATCTGCAGGCTCAACAGAGCTCTATTTTAATTAGCAATTGATTATTTCAAATCCCTTGAGAATAGACTCTCAAAGCACACAATGCTGTTAAATATGGAAAATGTGTTCTCCACCTCTTGTTTATATCTGGAAAACCATGAAATTGAAAAACTGTCATAAACATGCTTAAGGTATATAGCAGTTCATGTGATTAAAGAATAGATTATTTACAGATCAATTGTGCGTTTCTGCTAAGCGTTTGCCAAAGGGCTTACAAAGAGGGCTGTAGTTTGTGTATAGTATGTGTGTCTGTGTGTTTGTGTGTGTTTTATTTTCCAAGCACTCACTTTAAAAACAAATGGCAATTTAAGTTCCACTTATCTGACAACAAAGACATATTGCTATTTATATGAACTGCAAACTACATTTAAGAGTGTACTTAAAGAAATGACCAGTTGAATGAAAGACTGAAAGAAAGAAGCTGAAAAATAGGGAATCGTTAAATAAATTAGCAATTAAATCAACAAATAAATACAAAATTATGGTCCTGGCTGAGCTCTTACTCTTGTAATGCATTGGCTTGCCTAAAGACCCATTCTGGGTAAAAGTCTCCACAAAATAGATATGCTACGTTATTTAAATTGATTTGAACTCACCGGTACAGCAGGGAGTGAAGGGAAGGGGGGCCGCTGTGGCCTGCTGCTGTGTGAATCAGGAATAGAATTAGCTCCAGGGTTCTTCCAGTCAACAGGGAGTCGATTCCCAGGGACAAGCCTCCATCTGGGGTCAACCTTGCCAAATCTCGGCCTGTCTCTGGATGAAGTCGTGGTACTTGTTGATGTCACTGCTGTAGTTGTAGTAGAAGGTGTACTGGGTGTATCTACCCTTGCAGTGGTTGGAGAAGTTTTGGCTGAGATGATATTCCTTGTACTAGTAGTAGGACTTGTAGTTTCAGTAGTTGTAGCAGTAGTCGTTGTAGTAGTTTGGTTAGTAGTTGTGGGAATAGCTTTGAATGAAATTGTAGTACTAGAGGCAGTAGTAGTGGTAATAAAAGAAGTAGAGGAACTAGTGGAATAAGCAGTAGTAGTGATGGGAGTGGTAGATGTGAGAACAGGAGTTGTGGAAGTAGTTCTAGAGGGGGTAAGAGTAGTTGTACTCTTGGCAGTACTTGATGTTGGCATACTAGTAGAAGTTGTAGTAGAGAAGATGGGACTTGTAGTCATAGAAGTAATTGTGGTTGTTGTGGGAAGAGTGTCCTCACTAATCGTAGAAGTAGATGTACTTGTAATACTTGCAGCAAAACTTGTAGAATGAGTGCTCTTGCGAGTAGTTAAAGGAGTTGTTGTGGATTTTACAGTAGTAGCGGCAGTTGTGGAGGCACTTGGGACTGTGGAGGAGGAGAGTGTGGGCGAGAGAGAGGTGGAGGAGTGGGACACATATGGAGCACCCAACAAATTCCTGTCCTGCTCCTCACTGTGTTTGCTTGGGGGTCTATCGACATGTTTGCCTGAGGCTGCGTGCGGTTTTGTTTGTATATGTGTACCATGTGTATGCATTCTGGCGTCTGTGTCTGGCAAATGTGTGTGCGCAATCACAGTGTTAGACTGAGTGGTTGGTGGTGTCGTGCTAAGGAGAGAGGACTCTGCAGTGTCTGGGATGATGGCTGAGTGAGTCATCACGTCTATATGTGTCTTTGTGTGAGAGGGGGATAATGAAGTGAGAGAGGGACTCAATGAGGGGGAGTTGGATTTTGAAGTGGAGATACTGAGAGTGTTGGAAACAGGGTGAGACAAATGATTTTGTGCCACATCATTCCTAATACTGTCAGTTGACAAAATAGCTGGAGAAGTTGTTGTGGATGGCAGCAGTAATTTATCAGTTTGACCTGTGGTAGTTTGAGGTGTCGCAGTTTGAGACTTTGGGTTTGTAGGGTCAGGGAGAGGTCGGGGTGGGGTCATAGGTCGCCCTCTGGGCCTGTTGATGATTCGTCTTCGCTGTCCGATCCTCCTGCGAGAGTTCCAAGGGCTTTGAGGCCGAGAGTTTGGAACTAAATTAGGGGACAGTCCTTGCCATGGTTTCTGAGGCCTGATTGTAAGCAGGTCGGGGTTTTCCTCTCGCCCATCTCCTTCACTTGGTTCAGAGATTATTTCATTTCTTCCTGGGATTGGCTTAGATGTGGTGAGATCCTTCCGTGTCCCTTGGTTTGTCACTGTCTCTGTCTGTGGAGTTGCCCCACCTATCTGTGTGTGTGTCTCTGATTGGTTCTCGACATCTATCAGTATTTCTGTTGACATCTCCGTCTTTTTCTTTGTATCTGTGTCTGTTTTTGTCTCTCTGTGTGTTTGCATTTTTGTGGGAACTGGGTGAATGAGTTTAAGGCTTTCCTCTTGTAGATCAGCATCATCAACAGATGACCCTTCAGTTTCTGCTTCCACTTCTGCTCCCTCCGCTTTAGCTCTCTCTGTAGTATCACCTCCCTCGTGCCTTCCTGTGTCCTCACCTTTGCCTCTTTCCACCATTTCAGCTGTGGGCTCTCCTGCTGCGATGGTCTGGCTGTTATTAGTGTGAGCAGTTTTTTGTCTTATCTTGGCCAGGAGGTCAGCCCACTTCTGAGGGTCTATCCTTTGTTTGTTTGGGGTTACTCGGTGTCTGCTCTCAAAGCGGTTTCTTCTCTGGTCAGTGGATGAAGCTGCTCCTCCTCCTCTTCTCAGAGGGCCTTCTCTCATAGGCCCACGTCTTCTGGGTTGTCCAGGTGGATAACGTCTGTTTGGGTAAGGCTGAAGAGGCCTTGGACGCCTCCTTCCATGGATGAAAGTTTTCTCTTCTTCTCCCTCTTCGTCTCCTGATCCTTCCTCCAGTTGATGAAGTAATGGAGCTCGTATCTTGGTTGACCGGCCAGCAGCTGATTGTGGCCCTTTGGGAAACATAGTCCTAAGTGGAGGGAGAGGTCGTGAGCGTAAGTCAAGCTGCATTGACAAAGAGTCACTACCATACTGGTTGACTGCAATGCAGCGGTAATGACCAGCATCCCTCTGAGACGGGTTAGAAAGATAGAGAGTCCCATTTGATTGTATAATCAGCCCACCTAATACAGCTAATCCCCGCCGTACTATGTTTCCATCTGGTAACACCCAACTCATATGAGGCGCCGGTGAGCCAGATGCCTTGCAGGACAGACTGACAGGCTCCCCAACTTTTCCAGTGACAGGTGGCCCCACTTGCTCTCCTGAAGGCGGAACAGAGGACTCTTCCACTGCCAGGCGCAGGGGGAGAACATCTACATTCCTGCCGGCCTGGGCTAAGCAATAGTAGATCCCAGCATCTGAGAGCTGCACTTTGTGTAGAACTAAGCCAGAGGTTGAGGCCCGCAGCCTACTATCTAGGCTGTTGGAGGGGGAGATGTGCTTGGATCCATCTGGGAGAATCCACTGTACTTTGGGGTTACCAGAACTTAGATGAGGGCAGGGTAGCTCCACCTTACTGCCTGCTGCTGCTGCTAGTGCAGTGGTGGTGTGATTTGTTGAAATCAGCACCCAAGGGTGAGAGGTAGGTGATGATGTTGAGGAATGAGAAGTAGGGTCAGGATGAGCAGAAACTCTTGTTGAGTATATTAGTTGAACTTTGTGTCTGTTAGACTGTGCTCTGTTTAGTTGCATGCTAATGGCCGGCTGTAGCAACCATTGTGGTCTGGCCTTCACAGAAGCTTTGACTCCAGTGTGATAATATCCGTCTGTCTCTGCTGCCTGCCTGTAGCGGTAGGCCAATGTTGGGGCTTTACTCAGCATGATCTCCCTCTCCAGACGAACTGCAGTCTCACTGTAGTAAGCTAGGATCCTCCAAAGTTTCTCATAGCTCTCTCTCTCCACGGGGCACTCCAGGGAGAGTGACAGAGCAAGGGGGAGAGGAGAAGAGGAGGAGAGGGAAAGGTCTGGAGGAGGAGCAATATCCTGGGACTCAGAAGAGTGAGTGATGTTGCAACTCAGATCAACACTGTTCCCCTGTTGGTCAGACAGATTCAAAGAGGCAGAGCCTAAAGGCTCTCTGAACGATTCACTAAATTGGACTTCACTGATTTCTGTTTCCAAAGGTGGGTCTCTTCCTGCGGAGGGGATGACAGGTGAGGTACACGATAGGTCAGTCTGCTCAAGCAAGGCCTGCCCTTGAAGAGAATTGGACGAGCCACAGATTGGACACTGGGGGCCACTTGGACATTTCATTAAGTCTAATTGAAAAAGAAAGACAGAGAAAATAATGTCATAAAAGGCAGCCTTACGATCTCTGGCATATTAACTGTGTCATAGCAACTATACAAACATATTAGTACATATATCAGCTATCTGCACATATTAGTGGTGCCATATATTAGTCATGCCAGCTCTTCTTAAGCATTCATTACCCTTTATAGCTCTTACTAATTTCATATGGTTATTTTATCTACCCATAAATCAGAAATATGCATCAGTTCATTATTACACAGCAATCATTAGTCTATATTTCAACTGCCTGCACACATCAGTGCTGTCAACGTGGATTAGTCAAGGCAGGTTAAGTCTGGCATATCAATGGGACACATTTCACGGTCCAGCCATCTTTCAAATCTCAATAACAGCCGCAAGGCAGAATGGAACAGATACAAAAAATGGTGGAAAACAAAGAAGACTATGTGATGAGAAGCTGGTGGAGAGATGTCATAGGTGTCAAGATAACAAAATGAGATGTATTAGAAGGGACATTTATCCCATTAGTCTATGATTGGACCT
>JAPXVT010000006.1:18964180-18974667 GCA_029823135.1 Acanthurus reversus | reverse complement strand
GCAACAATCTTAAGTGTTTTGGGATATTAACATTTATAACTACAAGATAATCACTGTATTACTCTACTATGAAAATGCAAATATCAAAGTTTTTTTTGTTTGTTGCTGTTTTTAATGTCATTACTGTATTACTTTTTTAATTATTATTAAAAATGCAATGACATTTTTTGTACTGTTATTTTTAAAATTAAAAACTACTCACTAAGAACCAACAGAATCACTGTATGTTTGTTATGGAAATGCAGCTATAGAGGAATTGAGAGGAGTTTTGTGATCATAATTTTTGTCAGCTTTTTGAGCCCTATTTTGTGAAATAAATAAATTAATGAATTCAATCATTTGAAGTTCCTGTTTCATTTACTTTTCTTTTTTAAAGATATTTCTGGACATTTTGTATGTTTATTGATCGGACAGCTAAAGAAATAAACAGGAAATGGGGGGAGAGATAGAGGGAATGACATATAGCAAAGAGCCACGGGATGGAATCAAATCGGGCCGTTTCAGCACACAACCTCTGTACATGGGACACCCACAACTGAGCTACCAGGGAATCCCCCCGTTTCATTTTCTTAAGCGTCAGAGTAAAATGGGGCCAAAAAAATTTATTTTATTGCATAAAGTAAGCTCTGGCTAACAATAGTTTTGGATGCTACATGTTTTGTTTAACCCAACTATTCACAAATGAACAGCACTACGCTTTTTTACGTAAGTCGAATCGCCATTCGTAATTAAGCAATATCACACAAGAGGAAGTGCCGTTGTACTGAATATCGACTGGTGTGATGCGGTTGTAGGCACGAGGATGTGGACTGAATGCCAAAGATCATCACAGCAGTGACAATAAACAGTCCAACAGCATGACCTCTAGTGTGATATTGCTTTTAAAAACTTCTTTGAGCTCCACTTAGTTGATATTAATAAGTAAAAAGAGATTATAATTTGTTAATTAATTCATTTGTTTGACTCCGCCAGCACAAACAGTTCCACAAGTGGACTGGTACAGGACTGTTGCTAGGTGACATAAACAATTAACATATTCCTGCACATTAGTTTACTGTATAAGTTACAGAAGGGCCCATACTTTCATTTTCTTGCTTGCGTCTTTCTGTCTCTTGGTCCTTCTCCGAAGACACTCGGTGCGGTTTGTCACAAAGTAACCTATTAACCGACAGTTAATGATAAGAGCACCTGTTTAGCGGAGTAATACGTAAAGTACGCAGTCCCAGTGCTGCTGTACTCACAGCACGAATATAATTCTTCTGTCCAATCAAACTGCTTAGTAACGTTAGTAACTAACGGTTGTTGACGTTAAATAGCTAACAGACTTCAACATCACCCTTCACTAACCTTTCACTACAAACAGTAGTTTGCAAAAACATGAGCAGGTGGACTAGGGAAGGGATATGTTTCTGCGCTCAGCATGATCAGCATTAACGTCCTTGATTATCTCTACATTAGCATATAGCTAACGTTAGCAGATGCTAGAAGAAAACGAAAACTTTATTTTCACTTCTAGAACCATATTTACTTTGATGGTGAGAAAATAAATAAATAAATAAAAAACTACAGCTCCCATAACGCACTCTAAGCGCGGGTTTTTACATCATTGTAATTTGGTTTGGTTCGTATTCATAAAACTCACCAGTCCCTAAAAAATCTTTTTCGGCTCTCTGGTGGTATAGTGCTAAGTTAATGTCCTGTAGAAAATCCTTGTGAAAAATGTGACCCCACGACTCGCTGATGGACTTGCCTTCTTGTCTCTGCCTCATTTATCCCGCAAACAAAGGGCTTATGGGAAATGATGTTTAAAAGCCCACCACAGAGTAATATTTAATAAACAACGATATTACTTCACTTCTAGGGAAGCATCTTTAATAAAACTGAGTTATTTCCGATGAAAGTGGACCCAAGTTACAAAGGCACTACCTGGATGTTCAGTGCAAGTAAAGACACAACATTTCAAGTTAAAAGCACTTTTTTATTCATTAAGAAATCATGTTATGAAAATAATGACAACTAAGCATATATCAGACAAATGTATCTCTCCATATGTTAACAACAAAAGTTTGCTCTGGAGGATGTGACATCCCAGCAGTCACCAGAGTACAACTGTCTCCTCCTTGTGCTCGGAGTGTGCTTCATCTCGCCCTGGAAGTGGCCGGTCCCCACTGTACTTTCACACTATAAAAAAAGTTTACAAGGCTTTTCATGTCTCTGCCCATTGTCCACACGAGAATACATTTCAAATCATTTTTCTTTGTGAGGGAGACGTTCACATATATACCAGATTCAGTCTTTGTTAATGCTTCCTGTCATCTCCTCCATCTATTAATAATTTACACAAAACCTGTACATACTTACAGCAGGCTGGAACCTGTTTCTGAAGGGATGTGCACATAGAAAAAAGAAGCAACATACAGTGAAGTGGATCTTTACAAAGTTAATGTGATAAGGTGGGAGTTTATGGCATTACAAGCATAATAGACAACTGCCTCATACGGAACATGCAGCTACAACATTTTTCAACTCTCATTCAACCTTATGGCACTCGAAATGAGGCTATAACATTCTGCATCAAACCCAGATCAACAATTATCTTCAAGTCTTTTGCTATGAAACACATTCAACACAACTGACAATGTACTTAGACATTATTAAAAATATGAATGGAGTAAGTGTGTGTTTGTAATGGCTGATGTTAGGATCAAGTATATTCATCTTAGATCAAGACTTTGGGTGCAATAAGAGCAGGATTTAGCATACCTAACCTCCCTCTGCATATTCTCTCCCTATCCAAGAGCTGATAAACTTTAGAAAATTAAGTTAACAGGAGCTGGGATAGAACAGGCATCTGAAAAAACTCTTAAGGCTTAACATACCGCTTGGCACGTTGCTAATGGTGAGCAACGATCACACTCCTCACCATCTGGTGACTTCCAATGATCGGCACTTACTGTCTGCTGTCATTCAAAGCAACATCTCTCACATCACTCATATTGCATTTTGTTCAAACAACAACAATTACATAACATATTTTAGATTTAAAAAGAATGAAATTGAGTCAAACCACAACATTATTACTAAGGTTTCGGTTACTGACACTACAAACTAAAGCACTACTGCTGGAATGAGAACAAATAACACAAACTGTCCCTCGGCAGCATTGCTGTGTGCTTCTCTGTTGATGCAACAATGAGATCTGAAACATAAAATCGGGGCTGACTTTAGGGTGTAACCCTACTCTGAAGAGGTGCTCCTGTAGACGCAATGACAATTAACATGGGATAGACTGTTTCTATGAAAAGCATACAACCTGCAGACATGACATGTTAGAGCTTGTATGGACAATAGTTTGTTTACTTGCATCTGTCCAGTTCTATGGCACAAGTGTACGGCAAAAACACAACATTCAAATTTTGGAGATTGACAAAGTAAATTAAGTTAATGGCACAGTGAAGTAATATACTGTAACTACCTGCTGGACTGCTGTTGGATGTCCTGGGTCAGACGTTGCCACACATACAAAACTTACTTTCACAAAACCAGAATGCCCTTTGAAACATTTGTTGAGGCAAGAAATCACAGGGAGAAACAGACATGAGGTTTGTGTCAATCTTATTTCTCTTGGAATTTCTTTCTATTTCGCTGTCAAGTTTTGCATCCATATTTCTTTCCTGTCTTCACTCTGAGCTAAAAGAAGAGGTCACCTCACTTTCTTTCAACAGAGGCTATTTTGACACCCAGCCGGCGTCAGTTAAAAGCTCTGTATTTACTGTCCTGCTGTCTCCTGTTGGGTGATGAGCCACATGCAGGGGGGTGACCCCCCTGCAGCAGGGCGCTCACATGTTGTAAGCCACATATATGGGGTCCAGCTGGTCTGCCAGGAATCCGTCTCTGAGGTGCATGCGTTGCTTCTCCCCTCGTGAGTTGATGGGGATGACGCCGGGGTCGACCACCACCACCACCCCTACGATGAGGTAGTGCTCCTCCAGGACAACGTTGGTGACCAGGGCCACCAGGTCCAGGGCCTCCTGCTCGGATCCCTCCAGCTCCACAACAACCACGAGGAGGTTGGTCCACGTGAACACAGCACTGAGGGGAGGAGGGGAAGGCGGTCGCACAGAGGGAAGGAAATAAGAAAGGGGGGAAGAATAAAAAGAAAAGACAAGAGGATAAAAGGAGATGAGCATGAGGTATGAGTTATGCCAAGGTCAGACTACACGATATCAGCCCCATAACAGCCCGACTGGGAAGACATAAGGCATCGGGTGGGCTCGGAAACGATCAATGAACACTGGGCACGACAATCAATTGTTTCATCTCACGTAGTGTGTCATAATGGACGACAACCAACGCCGCATCTAGGACGCTTCTTGACCTCCCAACAGAAAGATTAGCATGTTTGATTTTTTGTTTACCTCCCACGACAGCTCATCAGTAGCAGTAATAGTAGTGGCGAGCACTTCCTTGCCAGTGACATCATTCACGTCGTGAACTGCAAACGATGATTAATCGGGGAGCAACGTGTCTGTCATGTCTCTCAGCCACAACCCGGCAAGAATTTATGACTCTTTAATCACCTAATCTGACACGGTGAAGATTTTAACATACAAAAATATCTTGTAGTCTGACCCCGGCATTAGTCAGAATTCAAGATTTGGCTACATAATGAATAAATGAAAGTGATCACAAATAAAGTAATCTATAATTGAAGCAAAATTCTCACCATTCAGCTATGCTCTTATGAGAACGAATGACAGAGGTCTCGATGTCGATGGGGTGATACCTCATTCCCCTCAGCTCCAGAGTCTCATCAAGAGAGCCCACCACATAGAGGGCGTCATGGCGCTCTGAGATGTGAACACACACACACACACACACACACACACACACAGTCAAAGATTTGTCAGATTATATCTGATAAGTCCAAGAAAGGAAGCAGTGCCATTACTGTCAGTTAAAGCTAGTGCTGATGCTGATGGTTCTCACCTCCACTGGCATCGGTGAGCTCAGTGCGCCGCAGGAAGCCCAGGTAGCCCGTCCTCGCCCAGACCGTCTGGGTGTCGCCAAAGCTGAGCTTAGTGTTGAAGTGGTCAGCATGCAGTGCCTCTTCGCCGTAAACTGTGTAGTAGCCTGTGGCGTTGTGAGGACTGCTCACCCAGACCTGTCACACACACAATAATGATAAACAGTTACACAGATGATCACACGCAACTGTCGCTTTAAATTTAAGTTACAGATCTAGTTTATGTCATTATCTGACTTTTATGCAACCCTGAGTCTAAAATAAAAACAGAATGCAATTATGAGTATAATATGGCCTCTTTAAAGTCTTTTTTCTTTACCTTCAGTCAACCTGTCTGAAGTCTGGGTTATGTAAAAAATGTGATTGGAAACCTGTTTATGTCTTTTATTGAAATGAACTGTCTCTTCGGGATAGCTGGGGTAACCAGTTGTTCTAATGTCTAACCACAATTCCAATGATTTTGTGTCTTGTGTTTATGATGTTTAAGAGATCAGCTTAATTCAGAAAGCCAACTGTGACCTGACTACTGAAGTGCACATTCATCACAAACTCACTGTTTGTGAGCAACAACCTGGTGAAACACTTCTGCTCTGAGAAGCTGACGTTACCTCTCCTAGATGGGAATCTCCCAGGGGTCCTTTCGTCTCTGTGTTAGCAATGATCACTTTCACTCCTGGAAGGATCTGAAACAGCAGACACATGTTTTGAATAACCATGATAGCTTGAGAGAAGAGCAACCCTTTTGCAGCATAGCGACGTGAGTTTTTGCACTTTCAGTGCAAGTTTACATGATGTCGTACCTTCCCAGACTCCATCAGTGGCAAGCTGTGCGGCGAGCCTCTCTCCACTAGACGAACTCTGCAGAAAATGAAAAGAAAATTTCAAATCTACATTTCTATTCAGTTTCTCAACATAGAGAAAGAAAGGGTAAAAATGCTACATTCAAGATTTAAACAATGTACTCAAGTAGACCTTTAAACTGACAAGGAAATGTAATAACATAATATAATTTATGCTAGAGAATTATGTATTGGCGTTTTAATTACCTATCATGTCGTAGAGCTCTCATGTCCACATACACAGTGGTGGGATCAGGTCCAGCTGTGCCCTGGAGACACACCAGCAGAGTGGGACATGAGTCATTAATGCAACTCTTACAGCCTTGACTTTACTGCTGTTTGCTGTCTGAGTGGAGGGGAGGGGGAAGCTGCTAATGATACAACTGCTGACGAAGCAGGAGGGGGGCAGCCAGAAGCCAACCAGCCAAGGCTACAAGAGTTAGGACTTTGCGAAACTCAACCATGTAGCCACAGACACTGTAAGTGCTCACAGAGATACGATCACCTGATTGGATGCTGCACATTTGTGTTCACCCAAGTGTATCAAGCAACAGAGCCAGTTACTTAGCCTGATCCGTAGTTTATGTTTTTCATATATTTATTATCTGTCACAAGAAAAGCAAACAAATTCTAACTGAGCTCCATTTGTTTTGATTAAATGTCTGTCGTTCTGCAACGCAACCATTTGTCAAGTACTGATTCTTGTTGTCAGATATTGATTCCTTCTGCTTTGGGATTTGTTATCGTTACTGCAGCTGAGACTCGTCACAACGCATTATGTTTTCCATCACTCATTTGCCAGTTTACAGCCAGAGCACACGAGCTATAGCAATGAGCCGCAGTATGGTCGCCCGTGAGGTCAAAGCCAAACAAAGAGAGAGCGGACTGAGTCAGTTTATTGAGCCCACGTGTCGAGAAAAGCAGAGCAGCAGGGCATTTTCACAGCTTTTCAGATTCAGTCGAAAGAAAAAAATCTTTTCCATGACGCCAAAGTCCGCCATCTAATGGCCTAATTAGAAGTCACTTAATCATACTGTCAAACATGTGCATTTATGAATCTCATCCGACTCAACAGAAGAGTCATAACTTTGTGACGTATTAATTAATTTCAGAACAAATGAAATATTAGCAATTTAAAGGAGGGAAAACAAGTAAAAGGATTAAAAAATACTGTGTGAAAGAAAATGAAGAACAGGGTTTACATTATATAAAATTAAATTAATAATTAGCTTAACAGAAAAAATACGTGTGGTAAATTCTTGTAAATTAAAGCTAGGATATTGGGAACAGGACCCCAACGGATAAATCAATTTACCAATATCATCAGCCGATGTTGGCCTATGCCAGATATATCAGTATTGGCGTATATGTTCTCTCACATCACCAATATTAAAACTGATTTTGAAGGTTAAAAAAAAAATGCTTGGACTAGTGATTAAAAACAGTGTAATTACCTAGTTTGTCCAGCAGAGGCTGACCCCTTATTTAATAAATAATCAGTGAACTGTTCACTGTTCAGTGCACTGATGTTTGGAATAAAGTTTGTTTATTTTACATCTGAATTGTAAAATATCTTTCCTCTATTACATATGTTTGTCACGAGTATTTGATAACCACATTCAGTCATTACTAATATCAGCAAGTAATTTGTATATTGGAATTTTATTGCTCCCTAGTATCGGTATCAGCATCAGCTCCAAACATCCCGTATCGGTCAGGCCATAATTAAGACTGTCCACAAAGATTACTAAAAATGTCCTTTCACTCGTAAAAAACAAGATAAACAAAAACATTTCTATGTACATGTTTGTGCGTTTGACACGGCCTCTTCAAATTAAAACTCTTCCTTAACTATCTCGATCAAAGCAGAGTTCATGCTGTCAGCTCATGGAATAATGTAGTAGCAAATCACAAATAACACGCATGGATCACAAAGCAGTAGTCAGGAGCCAGCTGGTAAAGGTAAGACTGTGAAGCCGAAGCTCGTCGGAGAAAAAGAAAACCATGAGAAAAACCAGGTGAATCGAGGTTAAGCGTGTTCAAAATTCATGCAAGGTAAACAACATACACACACGTGAACACACAGACACACACAAACACAAACACATACACACACAGACCCAGCAGCAGCCCAATGAGCAAACGGCAGCTCTTATCCTACAGTTACCTGCTCAGCCAGTTTCCCTAGCCTGTTGGGCTGACAGGACAGGGCGGGACAGATAAATAAAGATATATATACATATATATATGTATATGTTGACACATTCACACACACACACACACACACAAATATATACACACAAACAAACAAATTCACCAGGGATAGGGAGAAACAAATAAACAGAACATAAGAGAACACAGGAGAAAAGAAAAAATGATCAACAGTCAGAGTGAGAAGCTACTCAGAGCATCTTTGCCATCGTTCAAAAACTTAAGCTCTGTGAAATATGAAGCTTCTTCCTTCCCCTTGATCTTAAATTAATTGGTTAAAAAAAGTTCTGTATCTCTATTCTGTTATTTGTTGCATAGTACGTTTTTTATTGCCTTTTTTTTGGCAGCTAAAATGCTTCTGTTAGGTGGTGCAAAGTGGAAGAAAACAGGTTGAAAAGTTGAAAAACAAAGCGAGCTATCAGAGGATAAACAGAAAGAGCAGGAAGAAAAATAAAGTCTTCATGATTTTATTAACTGGTTAAAGTGACAGGAAAAAAAATAAACGTTTTTGCTTTGTTACCAGTTTATTGGAGTTTATTGGAAAAATGTATTAACATAATTTGTTTGTGACTAACAACATTATTAATACTCAGTTAAACTGGGGGTTCCCAAACTTTTCAACCCGTGACCCACAAAATAACTGTGCCAGAGACTGGTGACCCCCGTTGACCCTGCAGGTGGCATATAAGGTCGTGCACAGCCACTCAAACACACTATTAAGCGTATGCAAACATGGGCATCAATACAAAACAACAGAATAACAGCCCAACAGCCATACTGTTATTTATAGTATTTTTTGACAGAATAAAAGAAAGAATATAACCAGAATTTATATAATAAAGGGTTAAATATGCAATATTACATTATTTACAAAATTTATTTGTTTATGGTAGTCATCTCGTGACCCCCCTCTGTGTCTCAAGGCCCCCAGGGGCCCCAACCCCCACTTTGGGAACCACTGAATTAAATCATATTTATGATTCATTTGATCATCTTTTACTGCCTTTTCTTCTTTTTTTGATGGCATACATCGACCAGTCTACTGGATTATTTCCTTTTCCCTAAACTTTCTGTGTCCTTTCTTACTTCTTGTACATTTTGTCTACGCACACTGTGCGTATGCACAGCATACAGCAGCTTGCCAACATGTATTCTTTTTAAGTGCTGCCAAGCCTACAGTCTCCAAGGATTTCTTGGATGTTGATTTAATAGATTCAAAGTCAGTTTTGTCCCTAAAATATTGACCGCCATACTCTGGACCTCCTCCACCTACTTTTCATCCTTCAGCTGCTGCTTACCTGCAAACATATCGCCACATTCACCCTGCAGCCGAACGTGGTGCTGACGGCTCGCGGTGAAAGCCCCAAGTCCTTGAAGATCTTTGAGAAGGACTGAGTGAGTGCAATGCGGGGCCTCTCCTCTGCAACCACCATGCACGTGCGCACGCAAGACAGGTTCACATTTCTCAGCTGGTGGTAGAAAACAAAAGCAGTTAGTTCAGCAAGTGGAAGCTGTGGAAAAGCACACTGCAAAGCTGCAAAGACGAAACTCTAAGTTACATCTGAAGAGACAAACTGACCCGTAGTGCTTCTGTCTGTGAGCCCAGGCCCTTGGTGCACATCTCCATGACTGAATAGGAGCAGAAGGTGACACGCACTTTGTACTGGCTGACTGCTGCCAGCCACAGGGACGCGTTGCTCTCCAGCTCCAGAGGGGGAACCAGAATTGACTGGTGGCCTGAGTACACACTGAAACCAACAACATACATAGAAACAAAGACACTGAGTGTAGAGACATAGAGAAAAAGGGCTCCATTAGAGTATTTGCTCCAGCCACTAGCACAGGCTGCTGATTTACATTCGGATTTTACTGCCAGTTATTCACTCAGAGCTGCTGATTTACCTGCACAGACACCACAGAGCGAAGCCGAGGCCGCAGTAGGGGTCCAGACATATGGCGATCTGCCGGGAGGGGTAAAGTTCACACTGCAGTTTGATGGAGCGACACAAGGCACTGGTGGCAGCATGAGACATCTAGAGGAGATCATATGACACATAGAGACACAAATGATGCATCAAAACTGGATCCTGGAGAAAAACATAATTTAGACACAACTCCTTGACCTTTAGCAATCCATTGTTTTGCCTCAGTGGTGTGTGGATTGTTGCTTAAGCTGAAAACTTGAAATGTGACTGTTGCCCAGTGAAAGAAACTCTCTTATAACCTCCAGCCAAAAACTGTGCTCAGCTTTAACCGATCTAAACATTTTGTTTTTAATTTCCTTAGCTTGCAATGATAGTAACAATTAGGGCTGCGCAATTCTTGCTAAAATGTGAATCACGATCTTTCTCCCTGAGAACTGAGATCATGATTCTCTCACAGAATTCTCATTTTTCCAACAAAAAAAAATT
>JAPXVT010000006.1:18621302-18633825 GCA_029823135.1 Acanthurus reversus | reverse complement strand
AAGAACGATGAAACATAAAAAAGAAAATAAAGAAACTGAGATAAGATCCAGACATGTGTTGTACTGCATAGCTGTGTGCTGTCTGCTATTGTACTTTTTTTTAAGCTGAAAATTCCTGAAACCCAACATCAACAAACAAAAAATAAAGATTGAGTTGTGGATTTAACCCCAATACACAGCCGACATTGATAAGATTTTGTTGAAAGAAATCAAATTTAGCACAGATGCACTGTTAAACTGTGGTAACATGTATCATTTATTGTACTTGAGTGCTATTTGAGACACTTGTGCTTGACTTGAGTAGAATATTTCATTTACGCTGCTGTAAACCAAGTTCTACTCTGCAAGGCCAACATTTCTGAAAAAAATCACTGCAGCCTAGTTTAAAGTCACAGCTAAAGTTACCTTCTATATTTAAATAAAAAATTCACATAAAAAATATATGTTAAGTTATTAAAAAAAGCACTGCTACTGAGTAATAGTTTTAAGTACCCTATAAGCCGGTAGTATAAAGTAGACGAGATAGGCTGTGTTATTCACTGAAGAAGTTTTAACATTAAAACGCTGCTTACACATTAATGCCTCAATAGGCAACATAATGCTGTGGGTTATATGTCTGAAATCTGTCATTTTTGATTACGAGCAGGCTACTTTTGATACTTTGTTGCTCATAGTTATTTAGCCAACTTTTGCTGAATTTAAGTTTTGAAATCAGGACTTTCACTTTTATCTCCCACAAGACGTCCACTAAAGGATCAGCTGGCCTAACTTTCATTCCTCCTAAAGTTATTCTCTTTCAAAAACAAAGTCAAGTCAGCTGCAGATAAACAGAAGACTAACCGCTTTTTCTGTTGAGCTATTCATCTGCCGACGCTATAAACAACAAACTACACTAAAACTTCACAAAAGTTCAAAAAAAGAGGACTTACCGGACCGCAGTTCGCAGAAAGTCAAAATCCAAAACTGCGACTTTCACAGGAAATTCAACCAATTTGCAGAGACTGTAAACTTCAGATAATCATCTCGGTCGGAACGCTCCCATATCAGCGAACTCAGCCAGAGTCAGCGCGTGGTCGAGGAGCCGCCTGTTAAGTACGGAGCGCCCGCGCGCGCGCGCACACACACACACACACACACACACACACACACACACACACGCATTCGAGAGAGGACTGTTTTTCTAAAGAGTTGATCGGTGGACCTTGGCTGCGCTCAGACACACAGCAGCTGACATAAAGAGACAGTCTCCAAAATGAAGATGTAGTCTAATCCTAGAGAGTAAAATGTGTTTAAATAAATACATCATGCAGCCACAATCTATTTATCACCATGATTTGACAGATTACATATGAGTCAGAGGGATTCTCTCCAAAGAGAAGCAGACACTTGGACTGCATTGCACCACAGCCTTACATGGAGAGAGCTGAGCACATCCACAGACTGTTTATGTTTCAGCATTATACAGCATGAAAGATGTCATGCTGGAATGTAAGTGCATGTCTGCTACTCTCCAAAAAAAATACAATTTACAAAACCACTGCTGGGTTTATTTATTAGACTTGACTTATCTTAAAAGTAAAATTAGCCTGTCAATGAAAGAAAATCTCCATGTGACTGTTTCACTATTATATACACGATTATATATATGTATTTTTTAAATAGCCGAATGAATGAAACTGATTATTAAATTATCCATAAATTGATTAACAAATTAGTTTATAAAAATTTTTAAAACAGTGGAAAATGCCATAACAGTTACTCAACCAATAGTCTGACTCTGAACCTACATGAAAAACATACATAAACAACATGTGTTTTGTGATATTTATGTATGTTTTGTATGCAAAAGTCTTGTTTTGTAAAGAAACTAGCCAACAAATGCAGTCAGATAGGCTAATTGCAGTGGAGCAAAAGTATAGTGGCTACAATAGTTCTGTCTCAAAACAAAGCAGAAAGTGACATGACAAGAAAAGACGCAAATGTAGAATGAGAACCTCACATTTGTTCTTAAGTGCAGCACAGAGGTAAATGTAGGCTACTACTGATGAACTCAGGCACTGTAGTCTACCTACAGCGCAGTTTTGAGGTAAGCCTAATCCTATCTTACTTGAGTATTCTTGAAATACTCAAGCATAACGAGTACCTTTACTTTTTATTTTATTTTTTGCTAAGTACCTTTTGTTGTGAATAGCTACGTCTTTACTGCACTTACTCAGATTTTAAGTTCAGACTTTTTATTAAAATGTGCAATTTTATTAAGAGTCCTTCCTGGGAAGTTTTCTTGTTAACAGAGTTTGTGTTTACTCACAAACATACACAAGTTCTTTTAGGGTTCTCCTAAAAGCAAAATAAGCTCTAAGCAAAACTTTTTTAATGAACAAAAATAGGCCTGTTTCAGTTAGCAAAGTTCGTAAACATCTCTCACTTATAAACAAACACATGAAGCTGACAGGAAAAAACGGACAAACAGGAAGTGACGGAGTTGATGAGAGATGTCATCTTGCAGTTTTAAAAGAAGGAATGTTGTTTCTGTACTTAGGCCTATTTGTTGAAGTGATATTATTATCCAACTCAAAACTTAGTTAAATGGAACATTACCCTAAATAAAAAATACTATGAACCCTAGTGCAGGGGTTGCCAAACTTTCCAGCCTGGGACCCCCAAAATAATAGTGCCAGAGACTGGGGACCCCCATCGACCCTAAAGATGGCATATAACATTGTGCACAGCCAACCACACACACTATTAGGCCTATGCAAACATGGGCATCAATACAACACAAAAGAACATAAGAAAGCATATAAGCACAGCCCCCCACCCCGACCCACCCACCCACCACCACCACCACCACCACCACTACTACCACTGTGGGAACCACTGTCCTAGGGGACAAATACAAGGATTATAAAGATTATTTCTAAGTATCTCTCACCATAGTTTACAGCAAGTTTAAAACTGGACCCAGGGAACATCTCTGCTCTATGGTTTCATCCCAGAAAGTAAAGTTTCAGCAGTTTTTCAAATCTAGTTGTCAATATCTATGGTTCTAGACACCCTCAGGGGTCCTTGAGAGGTTTCCAGGAGTTCCCCAGCAAAAATGAAAATCCTTTATTTTCTCAATAAATCCAACCAAATGAAACCCAATGACAAAATAAGACTGGTCATGGGTTTTATACATTTTCTGTGATAAAGCATCCAAGAGTAAAAACCTTATCAAGTGTGGGTCTGTGATCTAAAATATGTCAGTTTAGGGGTCCTTGATGTGAAAAAAGCTGTCTTGACGTTAACTGATCAGTTATTTTCATCCAAACTCAGAGGGAATTAGACTCAGTATTCTGTTAATTTTACATATCACTTTCATTTAATGCTAAACGAACCCAAATTACGTTAATTTTAATTTAATTCTGTGTCACTCTCAATCTGATTTTCTGTTGGAAAAACATGCAGTACATAGTCCATGAACTGGATGACACTATAGACACTGCAGCACAAGCTTAATTCTCATCTACACTGGACATAAAATCAATTTTTCATTGTCTGTTGAAGGACATTTTCCTCTCATTCGCTGCAGATAAATTATTACCGCTGACCTGCCTGTCTTTGCATGCCTCCATGTTTTTTTTTCTCCATTTTTTAAATAAATCAAGGGCAGAGACGTGTCCTCTCTGCAGTAGCTGTGGAGAGGTCACTCAGTGTTCCTGATGACTGAAACTTAATGCATCATTTAACATCTGTATTCAAAAGCAGGTACAGATATGCTGCATTAAAAATGTTTTGTGAGGCACTTAACGGACTCTGAAGTATAACTTCACTGCAAGTTTTCGCATGGCTGACCAAGGACTCCTGCTATAAGATGGATCACTTATAGTGTCATACTATAATGCATTGAGTGCAGGAAAAGAGACAGAACATGCTGTAATTATCTGCTTAAAATGCTTGTAACTGTATTTTGCATGACCACAACTTAAATGTATGGTATGTTAATGTAGTTTATGTTGTTGAGGAAATAAGTAAGGCCAAACCACCTTTTACATTTATTCTCAGCAATTTATCACTGAAAGTCTTTCAGTGTAAAAAACATTATGCTTAACATTTAAACATTTGTCGGGGTGTAGGTCAATTATTTTCAGAGTATGACTGACCTCTAGAAGTACTTAAAAGTAAAAGCATTTGACTTGTAAGTTCTTGATGCCCTTGTTCCTCGAGGAATAAATGCACCAAAAAAACAAAAACAAAAAACAAAATACCCCCCTCCCCCGAAAATACTCATACAGATGGATATCAGGAGTAATGCAGCTGTGAGCTCAGAGACAAGGGCATGTAAAGATAGAAGAGAATAGATAAGAAGATTTGACCTTCACATGAACCTATTTTTTGCACTTTACTTTGGGGATAGCAGCTGCCTGCACCTGGAAACACCAATCTCCCTCGCCACTAAGATAATCTTTTGAACCTTGAGTGAATGATGGAATCCTCACTGCATAAAAGAAAACAAAGGGAAAACATAGAGAAGATGTGAGAAAAAAGCAGGATTACTGACTAGAAACCTGTCAAACCAGGGCATAATATAATAGTAGCTGATGGAGTTTGAACTCGGTTAAACTGTAAATTGTGATCTTTAAATCTCAGGCATTCACAGTGCAAACAAAACAATGCAGTTTTGTTTAGCAGAGGGAAATTTTTGGAAGATTGGACATTTAGAGGCATGTGCCCTAGTTTGAGAGATGTATTTTAATCAGTTTATACACTCTACACTGACACTGAGTCAACCAGCAGGAATGCATTAGTGTACAAGGCCGTCTGTTTATCGGCATTCAAAGGCCGCAAGCTCAGGAAGTCCCTCATCAGGGGCTCAATTAGAGAAATGCAGTGATACTGCTATTGACCTGCTCACAGAGGGCTTCTGCTGTTTATAGAACAACCAAGTGAGTGTGTGTGTGTAGAGTGGGGGTGCATTTATGAAGAGATGCTGAGTGAGCAAGTGCGCGATTAAGAGAGAGGCAGGCGAGCTGGGATTGTTCCTCCTGGGCAATGCTCTTTTTAAACGCCTGCAGCATCCAGATGAACATTCACAGGTACGGCAGCTATGCAGCGAGAGAAGAGGAGCAAAGAATATACATGATTACAGTGACCTCCACAAACTAGGGCACTTGTGTATCTTACAAATTAGTACAATGATGACTCTTTTAACTATTTATGTGCTCATGTATGTATGTAAGATTAAAGATGAACAAGCTGCAGGATTCTTTGTCCTGTAGAACATATTTAAATATTGTGATTAAAAGAGCCCATATGAGGCATACTATCATTAAACACATACCATTGCTTGGGAGAACAACGGAAATGAGTCCACAACTTTATAATTCTTTACTGACATCAGCTAATATGTTAGATTTTTTGAAAATATAAGAATATTGTCAGTTAACCAAAATCAAAAGACAATGTCAACAGAAGTAAAACAGCTACATTGAAAAGTTTTCCTTTTTCTAATTAATCTAAGAGCAAAAGTTTTTGTTTGTTTGTTGAAACTACAACTAGATGGCACCAAAGTAAAGAATTTTCAAATTCCTCACATAGCACCTTTCAGTCCTTTAAGTATTGGCACAAACATGTACAAAATGGATGAAGTAATAAATAAAGTGATTATATAAATTGTGCCCTTCACCATGTTTTATCACAACATACTTATTACATGTTACAGGCTTTTGTTGCATTGTTACTACTGAGGTACTGTTTTTACGGTAAGCAGCATTTTATTGCTGCAGGTGGAGCAAACCTTACATGTTCATTAGACAATTCTGTAAAATGAGTCATATTTTATGATCTGACCATGTATTTTGCAGGTCAAATAGATGAATCTAAAAAGTGAAAGCTGGACAATGTGGTTCTGTCCAGAGGTTTTTGTAAATGGTTACTGTATTTCACAAGTGGATGCAGTTTTCCTGACAGTGTGCTTATAACTCTGGATAATCATCTAAACCCCTGTGTGGGAAAATAGAACACAATAAAACAGAATGAACAGAATGAATTTAGTAGGCCAGTGTTTAAAAACATTATATTTCTTTTAAATTTCTCAGTTTTATAAATCCTAACTACAGCCTTAAGCAAACAGATGAATGCCCTTGAGTTTGTCCATGCAATCAACCTGAGTCATGCCTCACAATCATTTACCAAACACATTTACCCTCTCAATTTTGCTGTCTGTGCAAGCTTCAAAAATTTCCCATCTCTCCTTCTTGCCTTGTCTATGCTGCTGCTGCCCTGCATCAGCTCTCCTGCCAGTTCTTTCAGCCCAACCACCACCGCAGCACCCACCTGCAGGCTCCGACTGGAAGGTTTAAGATATTTGCTTATCGCTTCAGAAAATCTTTATGTAAACATATCTGCAGGGAGGGATGAGTTTGGGGCAACTAACTACAGATTGCTGCTATAATAAACAAATTCCAATGTGAGTTGTCTGACTGAACTGTCAAATGTAGTGAAGCAAAAAGCACAACATTTTACTGTGAAATACAGTCAGGGAAAAGGAAAGAGAAAAACATAGAACAAATACAAAAAAGTGCTTGAGTAAAAGTATTAAGTTATGTTGCACCACTGGTGATGCTTGTGTTGAATAATATCTATTACAGAGAGCAGTATAACTGTTCCTAGAGATGATTATCCCCCAGCTGACAGGTGACAGGGGTTATCTTTGCAGCTTAGAGCTGACCTCCAAATCACTGCCCACGTCTCATATTTTACCACTTTAGTGTGCACATGTAGCTGGTTATACTCAATGCACCAACTGTTTTGCAAATTATCTGGAGCAGTACATCAAAGAGCCACCAGGAGGAGAACACAGGCCAGAAAACATGTGAGAGAGACTCCTACTGCTGATTATTTTTGACAACTGAAGAACAGAATGCCTTTTATCTTTTCTATTAGTTTTACATTTTGTACTAGTCCTTTTCTACATGATGGGAGACCCCAAATAAAGAAATTATCAGAAGTAATGTGTTCAAGATTTAAAGTCTCTGAAGGGTGTGGCTTCTTTTCCTCAGAAAATCATGGGTGTGCATAACTGGCTTCCTGTGTGGAGTTCCTTCCTGTGTGCGTGTGTGTGTTTTTCCACAGTGCAAAAACATTCAGATAAGTTGAACTGAAGCATCTAAAATGTTTGTTTTCCTGTGGTGATTCACCCAAAGAGTTTCGCCTCTGACACTGAACAGCTAGAAGTGGGCGTAGAAAAAGACAGACATGTGTCTTTGCATTAAAAAATTGGAAGGGTCTGACCGATGCCGCCTCTCCTGCAATTTCTCCCCGCATTGTCGCTGACCGACGATGCTTTTAGCTTCCCTATAATACCTGTCATTTCATCTCCGCTCTTCGAAAAAAAACCCTTTTCATTTTCAAAGCACAAGTTGCAGGGAATGAATACTGCGCCTTCTGCCAGTGTGATTCAGACTTCAGACAACCTGCTTGAATAACACATTAGCTGTATGCAAGTTACCCATTTTCAAAGGTTCAGTGTTCTATATAGTCTGCAAAAATCCTTTTTGGGTCAATTTTCTGCAGATGAAAGCAATGCGTCCAGCAACTTTTTTTACACTGTATACCAACCAGGAGAATAACCATTCTGAAATCATTGATTTATATTGTATGTTTTTCACACATTCAGGCTTTGAAATGTGCCTTAATTAATTTGATTCAGCAGAATTTGAAAAGCCTTAACATTTCATAGAAAATCTGATTGATGAGTTTCACGAGAGACTTCATTTTTAACTGATTCCTTCGAGGGAAAATGTAAAAAATGTAAAAGCACAGAACCAGTCCTGTTTCAGTTTCAACATTTCTTGTGGGATAATAGCATCGAGCTTATCAAGTGATCATATGAAACCTGAAAAGTATGGAAATTGTGCTAAAAGCCTACTTTACAGGGGTTGTTGTATTGCTTAAAGAGGTAGTGGAAAAGAGATAGCTTTAATTTGAAAATACAGCACGAAAAGTAGGTGTGACTGCACACTGCCTGCACCAAAAACATCTACAGGAACTGAATTTAAACTGAAATCAATAGGGAGAAGCTTGCATATCAAATTTATAATAAATATAGAAATACTCACATGCTGTTAGGGCGTAGACAGTATAAAGGAGTAGTGGACGAGAGCCATTCACTGTTTAAACAGCTGCTTTTCTGAAACAAAACATTACATTGTCACTAGCCAGCTAAAGAGTTGTTCACTTGAGGGTACTTGTGATGGCTCAGCAGAGAAGCTCCTTTTTTTTTAACTTCATGGCTGAATTAAGGGAACATTATGGATAAATCATAGATGATAAGAGAACAGACAACAGCACAATGAACATTTAAGCTAGCATGTTTGACAGTCTCTCCAGTCCTCCTGTTTGGCTCCAAAACAATTTCCTTGACAAAAATTCAACATCATCATAAAACTCAAGTGAGTCATTCTGTCTTTTTTCATCCAGGAACTTGATTGTTTTGGTCAAACCATCTCAAAAACGCAGCCAAAAGTTAAACCTCCTCAGCTGCAGGTTTAAAGTTAATGCGAGATCACAGTTTAAACTGGAGTTTTAAGTTTTAGTGCAACAGAATCAAATTTAATTTTGGTTTAGAGTAAAAACTAAACTGAGGTTTGAAGAGAGATTTATATTTAATATTTCTTAAATTTAAAAAATTTGGTGCAACAGAGTTTAAATTTTAACCATTACTTAATCCAGTTTAAAAGTTAAACCTTGTTGGTGCAATCCAGCCTTAGACAGTCAGTGTCATGGTACGGCGAGGTCTCTGTGTTTTCCCATCATGCCTCTGTGTTCAGCAGGATTGGTAAGAATCCCATCCCTCCTGTTCTATTTACCCAATCAGTGAGGCTCTCTGAACTCTCTGTCCTGATTGGCCGGTCTATGCTGCACTTCTTAGTGACAGCTGACAACAGTACAAGCTGATTGGCTCACCGTGCTCTGACTCGCCTCTGCCAACAACAGAGTGTCTGCAGCCACACCGTCAGTGAGACGGACCAGTTTACGCTGCTGCTACTTTCCCTGCAACCGTTTGGTCTCAGTTCAAACTGGACTTAAAAGAGAGAGAGACAACAAACGGAATAAAACGTGAGCCAGAGCAAAAACAGAGAGGGGAGGGGAGAGGGCAGCGGAGTTGTTTCCCAGCGAGTCTCATGCTACAGCTAACGTTAGCTTGTTAGCAAGAGTTACCAACTGTAGCTTTAACATGAAATGGACTTGTGACCAAAGAAATGTTAGTCAGAGCTGCTCTGAGTCGTGGAGGAAGTTTAAAATAACACTCATTTAGCTGAACAGAATTTGTTTGAGAAAAGTTTAGGCAGAGATTGATTTAGTTTAAATTATCACTCTGCTGAGTCAGTGAAGTGAATTGTTTTTATGAGTTTGAAGCAGCGGGACAATGAACAACATTCAACACAACATACTGCTGTTAATGACATAATTTACTTCATTTAACCAATGCTGGCTTTATTTGATCTGTTTCCTTGAGGCGTACAGACACATACAAACACATTATTTAAAGGTTAAAAACATCTGACGTTCCAGCGTCTAAAAACACTCTCTGAAATGAAGCAGCTGTGGTTTCCGTGCAGCTGCTCATCTATTGTGTAAAGGAGAGAGATGGCCAGCAGGTCAGAACGAAATCCAGATTTTCTGTGGGTTGAAATGTTGATTTACTTTTAGGAAAAACCTCAAACGCCGCTTGTTGAAATCTGAATGATCATTTTGATTAGAAGCGATCCCTGTAAACGCTCAATAGTGCCATCTCTGTCTGTGTTTTCTCTTCCAGATAATATGTCATACTTTTAGATGAAGGACGAGCCTCGACACAGCATGTGTAACAGTCTGTTGCCTTTCTCTCAGCTGTAAAACGGCTGTGACACAACCTGACTAAGTTGTAAAGCTTTTACATCTTTTGCACTTATCTTTATACTGCTTCAAATCTTTAGACTTTTTAATACATGATTCATTTTCTTGAATAAATAAAATCAATTTTAATCAATGTGTACTTTGAATTGTGTTATTCATTAACGATAAAAGTTAAATGATGCCAGTGGAGAAACTCTGCAGGCTGTTATTGATCATAATGTCAGATGTCTGTGTGCTGAGTCATGATGTTTTAAGGGTGATGGTTTATGTTTGTGAATACAGAATGTTGCATGACAAAGCGTGGCTCATACGGTGGGTAAGAAGCTAAATGTTGAATTTTCAGTGTCATAACACGATTAATGATTTGTTCTAACAGAACAGCATCTCACCGTCGTCTGTTCAGGTGGTTTATCTGAACTCCCCTCACCTTCCTGTCGTCTCCTGCTGCATTTTCCATTTGACACAAACATTCTCACAATAGACTCACACATCTAGTTGCTCTGATAGGGTCACTGTTTGCCTTTTTTCCAGTGTTGAATTTTTATCAAAGAGGTTTCAAGAACAAAACTTGTAATTCAGTTCTACAGTAGCTACAACTTATGAAAAAAATGAAGAATATGTTGAGATAAGACACGTATTAAAGGTCCACTCTGTAGTAACAGTTGATTTCGGGGTCTTATTTTCAATTTGTCTGATGCTTTGTGTTAGTAGCTCCAACTACCGGCCCAAAGCATCAGTGTTAAGTTGAGAATCTTACAAACATAGGTAGCAGTGCTTTGACTCCCCCCTCAGCGGTCCAGTCATTGGATGAGGCTGGGGGACTTATGGGATAACCCAAAAAACACCTTTTATTTAAGAATCAAGAACTCATTTGATGGTTGTATTTTGTATATAAATGCTCTTTTCAGAAATTTCAAGGTAGGCTAGTATTTCCTGGATGGTTACGAAGCCTTAAAAAAAAAAACCTCACAGAGATTCATTCAAATACAAGTGAATAAGAGTTTATTATAAGAAATATTATCCTCTACACTTGCAGGATAATTACAAACTCACCTGTTCAATGACTCTGTGGAAAGAAAAATTGATTACCAGCAGCACAACAGAAAGAAGCCAGACACAGCACGGCTTTTTTCTTGCCTCAAATGTTTTGGGAATAACAAAACTATTTTTGAGATGGAACAGAAAGTAATGAAGCGAGCCGCCATGTTGGTCTGTTTTGAAATCCTTAAGCAGATACTGAGGACAGCTCAGTGAGTGAAAGCGTTCGTTCGTCCAATCAAATGCATCCAGGAAGTGTTTGTGCGGTTGATGTTGGTTGTAGGGATTAACCCAGTCTGGATGTTTTGGCAAGAACAACGGAGGATTCATAGCAGCTGTTTCATGTTTAAACATAATAAAACCGGGAAAGCGTTCCATTGGTTCGACGTTCATGTTTCCTGTGGGAAGAGGAGCACCTGTCAATCAAACATCATCCATCACCTAGTGGCACGCCCTTCAAGTATCCGACGCTGGGAAGCAGCACGTTGCGTTGCATGAAAACACGCCCCTGTGAGACAAGACACACTGATTGGTTTAATTCATGCTATGCCCAACACACACCTATGATTAGTGTTCGAGCGCTTTGGACCGCACACCACTGACCATCAAACTGAAGCCCATCGTCTTTAAAGTTTCAGCCTTATTGTGCGCACCTCTGCAGCTGGCTCAACACTCACTAAGAAGTAAAGCTTGTTCTGCGCAGTCACTCAGAGGGGAATTCCTGTCACTTAAACTAGGGAAAAGTATTACTGTGACCCACAGGCTGACGATGCTGTTAGTGAATACATAAAATGGGAGAAAACTGTGGACGGGGCAGGTCTTAGCAGGAGAATATCCGTAACCCATTAACGATCTGTCCAGTCATCATAAATTTAGGGACTTTTCTTCAGGCCATACTTGGGAAGAGGCCAACAGAATCATTTTGAGCCATGGGGGGGCGCAATGCTAAAAACAACCACTTCAGGACAAAGTGGACAGATTTTCACCACGTTGGTGTGAAAGCTCTTGGGACAAATATTAACTAAACTCTTTTTGGTGGAGTTCAACGTTGTCAGTCATGTATTTGCTTTAACAAAAGACACCTTTAAGCAATTATAAACTCACTGGAGATGTCTTGCACAGCCCCTTAAACATTCATACAGAGCTGCACCAAAAAACAATGAAGGGAGGACAAAACTCACTCCTCCTCTGAACAGAACTAAACCAGCTCAAGTGACTCTGTGAACGTCTGTGAAGCCTCAAACCCACTTTGACACTGAGTATTTACTTCAATTCTTTTTAAAGTTGTTCTTAAGAAAGTTCTTAAAAAAAAAACTCTACGTCAGTTTCATGAACATGTTCTTACACCCCAGAATTGCAAGCTCGTGCCAGCTGGTGCTAATTAGCATAAGAAAACGCCCCGTCAAAATGAATACTAACAATATTAGTGTTGTTTAGTAGCGTCAGTAGTGGACACAGAGCTACAGACAAAGACGGTGCGTGGGATGCAGTCATGCGCTCAGGTAACGCCATATCCGGAAAAGGATGCACAGTTGACGAAGTTACATATCAGAAAAAATAAAGACAGGTCGGCCTGCTGAAACCTGTTCGATGAGTTTCATTGCTG
>JAPXVT010000006.1:18540781-18556909 GCA_029823135.1 Acanthurus reversus | reverse complement strand
AAATAAAATTACTAACATTACTAACATTATTACTAACATTACTAAATAGAAACAAACTCTGGTGACTGGCAGCTCAGTCGACTGAGCTGCCAGTCACCAGAGTTTGTTTCTCAGTGGGTGTGTCGTTGAGTGGGGTGAATCTGTTAGAAAGGCGAAGGGCTGGGTGGTGTGCCTTGGCATTTGGTATGGGACTATGCTTCTTTCAGACAGTCACCCAGTCGCCCTGGTTCCCCGGCTGCTCAGGAACTGCTGAGGGACAGCTAGGACGAGCTATGTTAGGTCGGTCTACACCAGCTAAGAGGGGCTGGCTAGCTACCTTAGTTGGGTTGTTTTCGTTGATGTGGAATCGCGATTCCAATTCGCTCAGCCTCGTCTCCAACACTGCAAATAAGCTACACTTGTTACATGTACCATTATCGCTAGGGGAGGCAGAGGAATAACTGAACATCTGACACACTGAGCAGAAGAGAGCAGGACAGGGACAGGGACAAGCCATTGCTAACTGCTAAGCTAACGTGGAAGAGCAGTGATGAGAAAGTGCTTAAACTAGTCTTGTATGCTTAGCGAAAAAGTGTTGCTAAGCAGCGAATGAACTGCGAGAGCTTTGGTCAAACAATAAAAATCTAAACGTAGCAGGTAATAAGTAGAAATTATAGAATCGAACAATATATACGGAGCTCACGCTACAGCAGCTCGGTGTACAAACAGCAACAGGAAGTGAGGTAGTGCACTTAGTGCAACACATCAGACTCCAGATTAAGGCTCCATCCGACAAATTTTAGCTGTTTTGTGTCCAATTTTCTGACTTGAGTCTCCTTAGCTGGTGAGAATTCTGAAGCAGTTGGTGCTGTTATCAGTTGAATTCTGTGGCAGTTGGTATAGAGCCATGGTAGCTTGCTAGCTTCCTCCTGAGAATTGTTGCCCGGTTTTATATTATATTCTTGGATCGGTTTGAAAGTTTGCCACCTTGTTCCCAATATATTCACCTTTAATTTAACTTAAAAAGTTACCATGAACTTTGATCTAAGAGTAATCAAGAGTAATTTAATCATTTGCTGAAACAGGAGCTCATGTTTTCTGCTGTTCTTCCTTCGGTTGCCTAGCAACCGAATTGTATTTTCCCCTATCTTGGTCTGAAGAGAGAATGCAAGATATACATTTTTGCAATGTGTGCTTGATTCAAGATATGTTTGTAGAATACAGTAATTACAGTCCAATAGGGATATATATTTGATCTGTGAACAAGACTCCCCGTGCAAAGCCTCACACAAAAGGGTGCTGGTCAGTTGCAGGATAATAATGCAGCACTAAACAAAATCACCAGCAAACCTAATGATGCTGCACAAGAAACAAGTTGTTTTCTCTGAAAAAATCACAGTGTATCGTTTACAGTAGCCATGTTTCCATCGCACTTTTTAGATTCGCATCTAGACGTATTGCATTGGAAAATTATGATGGAAACGCCATAATTCGAACTAAAATCCCCTGATTCGCACAAACTAAAATATGCTTGCTCGAGCCGGGTTTTGGTTAATTCGAAAGGGATGGAAACAGATATATTCGAATTAAGTCTGACATAGCGCACTTTCACCCCAACTGCTTCCGGTGTTTGCGGGTCACTCAGAAGACAACAACATGGCGGACAACAACATTAGATTAGTGTGGACGGAGGACGAAATTGTGAGTTTTTTAAGATTAATTAAAGAAAAAAACATAACAACCATCCTCGACAGCAAGCAGTAGAGGAACGCCACAATCTACAAAGAGCTGCGAGCGGAAATGTTAAGCCGGTAAGCGTTTACAGGTTGGTTGCCATGCCAACCTGCGGAAAACTCACGCGAGTTAGTAGTTTTCACCAAAGTTCGTGCTTTTGATGGAAACACACATGATTTGAATTTCTTTTAAAGCGCATCTCCCACTGATTCGAATCACTTTTGGATGGAAGCATGGCTATAGATATAGTGGAAGCCGCGGGTCACGGTCAAAGTTACGTAGTGTTGCTTTAAGTAATCCTGCTCTGACAAAGTGGAATTCAACTTTCACTGTCTTTGCTCAAACTGGCGCATTAATCACTGCTCAGTAATCATCAGGGATGAGAGATTTGCTTGTTCATATGTGTGAACTAAAAGACCAAAGCGACAGTGTCAGCTGCTTTGCTTGAGGCCACAACACATTTACACTACAGCTCTGCTCCTCTTGTTAGTTTGTGTTGCTACAAGTGCTGTATAAAGTGATCTTTACACCATAGGAGCAGCCTGTATGTTACATCAGTGTTGATACTTATACGTTTTTACCCAGTGCTCTCCTGACAGCTCAGATAGGCTTCCTTCCAACTGTTACATTTTATTTTATAGTGAAATGTCAAGAGATCAGAACCCTTATGCATGCTCATTCCAAATGAATTTCAATGAACTGCTCCTCTTTGGCGTTTCAGCTCCACCGCCTTCTTCCTCCTAAAGTGCACCGAGAAAGACACGCCACACAATTAGAATAATTTTATTAAAGGACGAATCACAGCGTGCTGCAACGGTGAGTAAGATTACGATGACAAACCGAAATACACAAAGAAATATAAGCACAGTTTATTTTGCTCCTGCTTTGCTGTAGGACATGCTTCTATTCTAACCAGTAGCCCCGTGTCTCGCCCTGAGCTCATTATGCGGCCAGATGGGAGCGACAGTCACCTCCTCTCCATCACGACGCCTGTGACAAGGTCCTGACACCGTGCTTGCCCACAGAAAAAGGATTCATACAGTGAGTAATATGCAGGCTGTGTTTCTGTGCTACTTTTCACCGGGGAGATGCAAGGAAGTGATTGCTTTTGTTCCATAAAGTCAATGAGAAACATTGATTTGACACTTTGTCTCGTGCGCCCATTTCAAATATTGGCCTTTGTGTCATCAAATGTCATCAATAATGACTGCTGCTGCCTGTGTGTGGCTGGCTGTATGCTGAACAGATGTGCTCCTGCAAACTGAATTGTGATTGTTTTGTCTCAGGGGAACGCACAGGGAGAAGATTGTTGGAGGGTACTCACGCAAGATGTTGGTTTCTCAGAAACCTGTGAAGCTGGACAAGGAATCGATGTGCGCACATCAAAGCCAGTGTTGTTTTAATGCATTTCTTTATCCTCATAGATGATGAGTAATCATGCCCTCATTGTTCGACTTTATGTTGCAAATATTCCTCTGAGTCGAGATGCATCAACAAAACTGAGAGGCAAATTGTTTTTGTTCTTATATTGAAATTACTGACTCATTTCAGTTCCTAATGCAGCTACTGACAAACTTACGTGTGCTTGTCTGCGTAAATTATGTCTCAAACAAAGGCCCTTTTATATGTATTCTGCCCTCAAAACATAGTGTTTCATAACATCAAACAAAATACTTAAAATAAAAGATGTGTAAATCCAACAGCACTTCCTCACTGACCCACGACCGAATTTGGAGAAACTCATTCTGCAGGATGTCAGAGACGTTGCCACGGGCCATTTGTTTGACAGACTTTGAAAGTCTTTGCTTCAAGCTGGTTACCGTACTAATGGAAGAGGTTTCCATGGTTCAATGCAGGTACTTCCCTGGTCTCTCAGCAAGCCCTCAGTCCCCATGTGAACTTGACGAAGCCACTTATCATCTTCCCCCGTGAATTGCCGTTAATCTCTCCGAAATGATGAAAGACACAGAGGATTTGAGGCTGCGATGGCATTGAAGATTATTCTCCATTAACACATCTTAAGCGCAGAAGTCATATTTAAGCTTCATTAAGAAGAACTCCATTTGTTGTGTTTATTTTAGGAAGAAGCCTCCTCCCATCATCCTCAAAGCGTGGACCCAAAGGGCTTTAGTCTAATTATTCAGAAACAAATGTGATAGACATCCCAGTAGGTCTGCAGCATCGTGCCTTCAAGGAATTGTTCAAAACAAACAAAATATCTTAATTTGTTTTCTTGTCATCTTGTGTCTTTTTTCTGTACTATGTGATACAGTAAATAAAAGACTCACTGCTGCAACAGTTGGTTTCATTATCAAATAATATGCAGATTATATATATTTTTTGAGTAATCGATTCAAAATATCAAGAGAAAAGTAGACATCACCACTTGCAGAGCCGCAGGCGCCTTCTTCAAATGTCTTGTTCACGCTAAAAATAGCACAAACGACTGATTGATTCATAGATTTATTTTTAATGATCAAATTAGTTACTGTTCTTACAATCTTTCTTTTCTTTAATTGACATATTGTTTCAACTTCAAACAGCTGCAGCAAAAAGCAAAATGCTCAAAAAACAGACAAATATTTAACAGCTGCTGAAAGCAATGATGAAAGTACACAAGATTTTTTGAAAGATATAGTATGAAGGATTTAGTGACATCTAGTGGTGAAGTTGCAGAATGAAACCGACCAAGACAACGTCCACACATATACAGATATTTTTAAAAACTGATTTTTTTTTTTCTGTTTGTAAAGAAAAATCCTGTCCACATCAGAGGTTTTTTATGAATATTTCTCTGTCCCCACAACAATGCAGAAAAGATGGAAAACATTCACATAAGCAGCACGCTCTCATTACTGTAGATTACCCCTCGATGTGAGGATGAAGAAGCACACTCAAAGATAAGAGTGATGTCCATCTCCGAAATTTCTCTATCCATTTCCACTGCAACAACGATGCCGCTCTCGACATTGTCCTACCATCTGCTAGTTCAACTGGGCCTGGTCCAAAATCGATGTTTAAGGTGTGGTGAATTAAAAGCTATTGAGCCTGACATGTCAGTTCGCCTCCGTGTCACGATGAGGTCAAGCTAGGTTTCCTTGGAAACATGCAATTGAACCTGACAGTACTGAGCACACTTAAAGAAACCCGTGGCCCACGATCTTGGATTGATGGTGCATGTGCAATATATATAAACAACTGCCATGCACAAACTGAGGTTATGATGTCAGCAATCCCCAAAGCCTCTGTTTCAGCTGTCCACACTAATACTGACAAAACTGGATTTTTAAAAATCTGCACCTTGGAAGGTGTTTTCCAAAACCTCCATTTTCAGTGACTTAAAACTCTGTGTGTTTGTTTGTCTGTGTGGGGACAGAAGGCCAAAACACAGAGAAAAAACTAAAAACTCACCCTCCCCTTCCAAGTGTGTAGGAAAAACTGATGGTCACCCACCTCACAAAAAAATGAAAGGCCATCTTTAGAGCCAGTGTTTGGCTTGTCCACTCTGGGCTACTGTGAAACATGGCAGTGTAACATTGCTATATTCTGCAATGAAAACCCATAATTCGTATTTTTAGGTGATTATGCGCTAATAACACTCTTTCTGCCATACTCTACAAAAAGATCCCCCAAAGTTCTGCACGCTGGAATTTTAATGCAGCATCAACCGCTGAAGACCAAATTATCTGATTGTATCTGTGGTGCCAACAAAAAATTCCATAAGTATATTAAATTCCACTAATGGCAGCAGTGAAATTAAATACTTTTTTATTAAACCAACACATGTACAAATGCGGATATTTTTTATTAACAAATACTGCATAAATTCATTGGTGCCTACAACAATAAAGTCAGCAAAGATCCATCCTCCTACACAGAGAATTTTTCAAGAGGGCAGTGTTGCCACAGCATTGAACCTCCCCTCCTCCCCATCTCACTCCTCGCAAAACACACACACACACACACACTGCTCTCAGAGTTTTTTAACAGTGAGAAAGCCCCCTGCTTTCAGTATGCTGCTTGCATTCTTATCAGCTCTTCCAGGCCTAAAACTTATCCCGTAAGCAATACAGCAATTGAATACAGAATAGCTTAATTTTTTTGCTGGCATATTTGTTAAAAGTCATGGTGTATAATGTCGAGCACTGTCGCACTGAAAGAATTAGAAACACTATTTCATCTCACAATTTCGCCAGGCTGTGTGTTGGGAGTGACAGCAATGCTTTTGAGGGATACGGCGCTGGGTTTAATGAAACACAGACACAGTTTCAGATCTGTTCTCTCAAACAACTTCCCATCTTTCTTTTACACCATGACAACCATGACCATGTGCCGCTCCGTGGCTTCATGCACACGGAGGAGTCCAACTGAGAGACAGTTTGTTCTCCTTTTGCTGCATAAATGGAGACAGTGAAGGGGAAATAGTGTGAGCCAAAGGGGGTTGAGAGGGTGTGTAGATACAGTAGGCAGTCCGTCAGTCTCATATACAGACAGACAGTGATAGTGATTGGCTGTCAGTTCCGTGGAAACAGGATGGGGCTTTCTTCCCTTTTCCATGACAGGCTGCTCCACCAGTGACAGAGGAAGCCAGTAGGGAAGAAGTCATCTGCATCTAAATACAGACCGCCAATGGCTTTGTCAGAGTCCATTAAGCAAATTGCCATATTTGATAAATGCATCTAGCATTTATTTTTTTTCACCCGTTCATACAAATCAGCCTGAGGCAAAAATAGCTTTTGTTTGTTTTCATAAACAGAGAGAGCACACAGTGGAACCTGAGAAAAAAGTCCACTGAAGTATCATTTTGATGCAAGTTATGACTGATCAGTACATTTTATGATGTAAGGGATGGGTTGCCTCGTGTCTGATATCTGCACAATGAAAGAAAATCACTCAGGGTTGCATACGCACACCTGTTTTGATTAAAATGTGGAACTCAATGATTGCTTTTGCATAGATGGCACTTTAATGCTTATTGTTTACTTGATTGTTTAGTTTGGGCACGCAGCATCGTAGCAACTGATTGCTTCTCACTGAAGTATGAATGTTGGCCTTCATTTAAACAAGGCACTCATTTCTGCTGAGTCTCCTCTCAATTAAAGTGCCGGATTGTTGCTGTGAGTCTCTGGCATCATTAAAGTCAGGTCTCTGTTATCTGTCGCAGCTGAAGCAGCTCTAGGTTAATATCTGCAGTCGTTTAGGCTGCTTACTGTGTTCAGCTCTGCTGCTTCCAGGAAGCCTCATTTCCCAGATCTGCAGCTCACTTTCTCCTCCGCACACTGTGTAGGCTAGACTGAAAGCAGAAATGACCGTAATTTACATCTATTTCACATTATACATACTTTGTCAACAACCTCTCTGGATACATCACAATCCATAATATAGTGCAATTAAAACATTAAGTGCTTTGTAGCGAAACAAAGATAAAAACATAATAGAGATTGAGCTGACATGATTGGTTGATCATTCAGTTAGTCATTCAGAAGAAAATTAATCAGAAGCTATTTTTAAAAATTGATTATTTGCTTTAAGTTCAGTTTGTGGATTTAGTGACATCTTGTGGTAAAGTTGCAGATTGCACTGAATGAATATCCCTCTGCTCAGCTGTCCCTTCCAAAAGTGTTGAAAAAAAGCGTTATTTTTTGATTCATGTGTCCATTCAGGGCTACTGTAGAAACATGGCCAACTATTTTGTGGTTTCAAGAAACTATATACAAATCAGTTCACCCCTACTGGTCCAAGTTCAGTACCAGCTTTATACCAAAACAAGCATGTGATGCATGCCATGCGTGTCAGCCACACCTCCCCTTACCAATGACACTCCACCTGCCTCAGGAACTCTGCTCAATGAGCCCGACTTGCTGCTGTTAGCGTTTCGCTCGAGCCTGTCGCTGCATCTACTCGATGATAATGTGTTGTTATTTCAAGCGAAAAACATACAATTGTCTCTTTGCATGATGCATGACTGGCCAGAAACTCGCAACACATTATAACAACATTTATGTGATTATTGAACAATGGGTGATGTTAGCTGTCCCGCTGGTTCTATCGTTAACCTGGGCCTTGGTTAAATATAAAAATAAGCTCGGCTGCTCCTCACTGCAGTGTTTTATAACAGGTGGGGGCCAACAATTCTGAAGGGAGGGCGTTTACATGAATGTACATGAACACGCGGCGGTCACGGCTACCAAAACAAGAAACTGAGAATTTTGCTACCAACACAAAGAAATTGCATGTGACGTCACTCTCCATTCTGGACATTAATACACTGCTATTTTTTACGTAGCAAAATGTGTTTTTCTTGAAATCTAATAAGGCTGAATTTTGTTTATCCTGTAGCTCTTTTAACCTTAGTTTTCCCTTGTTTTAAAGTAGTGAGCTGAATATTTTTGTGTTTTAGCCGCTATCACAGACATTTGGTAACATCAGCCTGGGTTGTAAAGACTCTGTTGGGTGTTTTTCAAACATATCTGGTATTTTAAAGACTAAAGGTTTAATAAAAAAATAAAATGAACAATTAATTGCAGCCCCAAACCATGAAACATTTAACAAAGAAAAGACAGAAAAAGGCTGAATATTGTTCAGTTTGTACATTTCCTGATCTGAGGTTTTCTAGCCCATATAAAGAAGGAGTTACCCACCCCACATGCACAGGTGAGTTAACAGGTAGGTGTGACCAATCTCAGTTATATTACAGAATAAGTCTTACAGTATATAGTCTGAAGGGAAACAAATAAACACATCTCATATTAGAAAATTGCAAGTAATAATATCATAATCCTCATAATACCAGAATATAAATCAAATCATGCTTTTCATGTTTTATTTCTCATTTGACAACAAAATCCTTATTAAGGCTCCAACAAGACTTGTAGGTGAGGTTAAAGCTAATTAACATCCTTATGTGAGCAAAACACGAGCTACACAGAGGCGCACTGAAGCTGTGATGCTGAACTGTGAATCCATGCTCACTACGTTAGCACCTGAAGCTACAGATGAAACCTTAGCTTTGCTCATCTCACCTCCCAAAGCTGTCATCAACACCCTAAACACTATCGGGCCCTGTGGGAGATTGGCCAGCCTGACATCTCAGATGTGTCTTCAATACTGATAATTCAAAGTGATTTGTCGTCCTGGTTGGTGAACAAAAAAGGCCCCAGGCAGCAGCGGTGGAAGGGGAGAAGAAAAAAGAAGTCAAATCAGACCTATTAAGTGGATTAGGAGTTATCTGCAGCACTGCGTGTAATTGGTTTTGTGTTATCGTTGTAACGTCAGATAGGTGCTAATTGAAAAGCCAGTTTATTAGTGGGGAGACAGTCTTCAGAGGGTTGGGTTGTGGTTTAAAGGTCTTGTTTCATATAGCCTCCCCAGTGATTATAGATAGGCTGCTTCTACCGAAGCCTGCAGTTCTCTCACATGTTATTCCCCTGCCAGGTTTCTGCTGATTTCATCCTCCTTTGCCTGCAAATCTTGTGAGAATAGAGCTCAATGTGGTGGTAATAATATGTTTCATTCTGAACTTAACATTTTATTCGTGCTGTCATACTCCTCAGCTTTTTTGATTGCTTTGCGGGGCTCTTACAATAGCGCCGTTCTTATGTCCTTGACAAAAGCAATCTGTCTGAGGCCACTGTGAGTCATGAGGCAAAACAAGCAAACACTGCAGTCCCTATTTCGTGGGTTTTTTCTGTAAAAGCTCGAGGCCAATACAAAGCACTGTCACATAGATGCTACTTTTATTACTTTCCCTTGCTCTGTCTGTTTGAAAGGATTCTCGATGCAGCTATAGTGTTTGAAAAATAACTGCACATTTATAGAGAGAGCAGACTCCAGACTCTGCAATGTGCCGGCCAAGTTCTTTGATTTTTGGCAGGTTTGACACAGCAGCAGTTGATTTTTACGACTGCCAGACCTACTTGGCCAGGACTAGTGCAAAAGAACAGAAGATGAAAACAGCCTCTCTCTAAACCTCAAAGCACATAATCCTGAGATCTCAGACAAAACTGCAACAATTGTGTGCTGGGAAACAAACAGAACATCTGGGTGTGGCTGCAAGAGGTTCTGGATCTCACAGTGTGAAGCCACAGAAACTGCATCAACCTGATGCAACAGTATGCAGTTTGAGACACGCAAGGAGAGCCTGGGGGATTTCTCCGAGGTCATGAAACCTCATGATAAAGCTTCTCGTATGAGCTGTGTGCTCCCAGAGTGCTGCAGATGGCACCAAATGAGGTGTGAAAATGGAGCTTGGTGCTGTGATCTTTGGCATCCGAATGTAGAGAGAGCTGAGGTGCTCATCCACCGGCTCTGCCTCAGTCTTTCATCTCTCACATCTGCACATCTCTGTTGTCTGCTCACGCTGTAAGAGTGAGGGAGAAGTGTACAGAAACGGGAGAAATCTCTATCCTGCCATGACATCCACTGCTGACAAAACCTTCCAAAAACAGAACTGTTTGGAAGGCAGTGTTGACTTTACACAAGTGAGCTTTTGAAGGCTCAACTTTTTTTTTTTCTCTTTGCCACGCTTTAGCGCTACTGCTGCTGCTGGCAGCTTTTTTCAGTGTTGATGGGTGCAGATGGAGTGCCTACAGCCTGACTGTGAGGAGAGAAAATGCCATGGAGGCTTGTGCATCTGCTGCTGATGCATGCGGCTAGCTAGCATGCATTATTCAAAGATTGAATGCAGTGAAGATGATGTGCCTGACTCACGCTGGAGGATGGACTGCCACTGCGAGCTCACACAGTTAGCCATTTCCCCACATCACTGCTCAGAAGCATTCTCTAATCAAAAAAAGGAAAATTTCATTAAAAGCTTCAGCATTATTGTCTAGCTAAATCCCAGCGGCACCTGTAACAATGCATCCTCCAAAAAGGTTTTCAGAAAAACCAAACAAACAGAGCAAAACAATCTTTGTGATGCTATTATTCCTCTTTATTGATACTGGCATAGTGATGCAGCTGGCTCTCTGTTTACCACAACAGAGAGGATTCACTCCCAGCAGTAGCTGTCAGCTACCATTTACGGTATACACAGAAAATGAGGGTTGATTGAATTAGCCTTGTCTGTAAAGTAAATTAGAATTGATTGTCACATTCACTTTCATTCTGCCGGGTGTGCTTTTATCACCAAATAGCGTTAGCAGAGCAGCGAGCACCTGCAGCCTGAGCTAATCTTCTTTGCTTTGGCGCTGAGAGGTATCCTCCACTCCGTAGTATTACACTCACAATGCATGATCGTTTGAATGGTGACATCCCAAAATGGAGGAACTGGCTTGGTGTATAAAATACGACTGAATGCATTTAAGATCCCTCATTGCTCTTTGATTTGCCTTTAAGGAAACTGGAACCAAACAGCTTGGGCTGGTGGCTCCATGTCTCCAGCTGCAGAATCTATGTGGATTGATTTTTAAAGCTAGATACTTCTCGGAGGCCATTTAAGCTTTAGGTAAACAAGCTGCCTGGCAGGTCACGCTAATCTTACTGTAAGTACAAAATGCATGGGTTCCTTCCAGCCTGCAGCTTGTTTCTTTGCGCATCTGTTGACATAGAGATGAAGTACCACAGCGAGATGGGGAGAGACAGCAAATACCCATACCCATTAACATCAAACTGAATGGAAGGTACTGCTCGTCCTGAACCTCACATGGTGGATTACACACTGTTGACACTGATAGGCCTACATAAACCTGAGATTTTGTCAAAGCTATCTAAAACAAATTAATACATTAGGACTTCTAAACAGGACCCCTGACCCTGTCATCACGTACAAGAGTGAAAGTGCTCTAAAGGAGGACAAAACAATATTTGCTTGTACAATAAAATACAATAACCATGCAGTACAACCTTCCTTTGTCAAGTTATAATTAGGGCCAGACGGATATATTGGTTTGCCGATATTATGGCCGATATGGCCTATAGCAGATATATCGGTATCGGCGTATATGTATCAGCAAAATATGCTGATGTTAAAATAGTTTTATAAGGCTGGAAAAAATACTTGGTTTAATGATTTTAAATGGTGTTAACAGTTTGTAGACCAAAGGGCAGTCCTTTATTTAATAACCAATAATTGAAGTATTTACTATTCAGTACACTGAACTGATATTTGAGATAAAGTTTGTTTAAATATAAGATATTATCTTTGTCACAAGTATTGATTACCACATGCACCTGATACATTGACCAATATGTCAGATATTGGAATTTTCTTGGACCCAAATATCTCTTTCAGTTTTGTCCCCCAAATCCCACATGTTTTAGGCCCTGGTTATAATATTCAATTTTGATAAAAACAAATATCAGAAATGTCAGAGCAACAAACTTTCTGCTCATTCATTCATTCTGATGAACTGTTCTGTTCATCTGGAGTTGTGTTTCTGTCCACTTCATAAATGTATGTACTTTCATTTTGTCTTTTCTTCTGGTCTTCAACAACTCGTCTGCTCACTGTGACAAGAAATGAGGCTGCAAACAGTTGAGGGCTGCAGAGTCAGGGGAAATTTCTTTGTGAGTGAGTCGGTTCACATTAGATGTCATCTTGTAAAGTTGCAGAAGGTAACTTCTGCTAATGAGCTAGAAAGCTAACGTAGCTGTAGCATGAGACTTGTTGGGAAGCAACTACATTGTGGCCGTTTGCACCGGCTCAATGTTTTATTTCCTTTGTGGTCGGTCTTTGTTTTAAGTCCAATTTGCACCAAGACGAAACAGTTCCAGGGAAAGTTGCCGCGGAGTAAACTGGTCCGTCTCAGCTTGAGCTTGAACTCACTGATGGTGTCGCTTGCAGACACTCTGCTGTCGGCAGAAGTGAGTCAGAGCATAAGGCCGTAACATCTTATCAGCTTGTACCAACATAACTTGTTGCTAAAAAGCGTAGCGTAGACCAGCCAATTAGGACAGAGAGTACAGGCAGCATCGCTGATAGGGCAAATAGAACGGGAGCAATAGGTTTTTCACTGATCTTTAATACAAAGGCAAGGGAAAACACAAGATCTCATGATACTCTCTGACCACATCATTTACCAGCAGCTGTCTATGGGTGTTATGATATTTTTTCAAAATAGAACACGAAAAAGGTAGTGACGTTTACTCCAAAGTTACCAACTGCAGCTTTAATCCATCGCTGATGTAAGATATTGATTTAAGCCGCTTTAAACTTTGTCTATTATATGGCACAAGTGTTTCTGTGAGTTTGTCCACAAATGCTGCATAATATAACAACTTTGCTACTAAACACTGTATCAAGCTGCAGAGCAAAATAAAAAATGACTCCTTGGGTGTTTTTGGGGGGTTTTTATCAGCCTGTGTATTGTATAATAGACAGGTTAGACTGAATAGGCCGCACAGCTCATTCAGTCTTCAAATTAAACTGTTAAACAGCACAATGGGCTCATATATTGTAGAAAGCGAAGGGCAATGTGCTGTTTGCCAGAGAGTGGAGCATAATGTTAAATTGCTGTCATTTAAAGCTGGTTTAGTAAGGAAACCAAATGCTTAGTAAGAAACCAAATGCTGAAACAATGAATTCAAATGATACAAGTAGCTTAATGGGATTGTCGAATATTGCTGTTGTTTTTCAATGTCTTGAAGCATATGTAAATTTATATAAAATGTGTATTTGCTTGTGACAAAATACACAATTAGGGAAATGCGACAATAAACATTGATCTAAACCAATTTGTTTGTGTGAACCACATCCCGGCCATTATTTATTTGAGGGAAAATGGTAAACAAATTTAATAAATTATCAGTGAACATTTTCCTGCTTATGAGTCTTTTTCCTTCCTGCCTTTACTGGAGAATTGTTTCTCTTCTTTGTGCATTGCCACTGTCAGCTTTCCATCAGCACTATGGAGTGAAACCATTTTAAAAGTAAAACTGCTGCATGTGCAGGTACAGGTGATGGGTGATACAAACAGGGACCCATGATAAAAACAATGTTCCATGGCGCCACTAGTGGTCAAAAACTCTGCAGGGTAACTGCAAAATAAGATACCTCATTTTGCTGAGGGCATTTTCTTTTAAAACACATTTGCTGTCAAAATGAGTCTATATATGCTGCACCCGTGGCACAGGAGGTGGAATGGTTGCTCCACTCATCTCTGGACTGGGGGTTTAATACCCGACTTCTCCTTCACACGTGTCAAAATGTTTTTCGATCCACAGGCGGCACTTTGCATGACAGCTCTGTTGTTCTCACTGTGCGTATCAATAGGTAAAACAGGAGCAAATAGTAAAGTGCTCTGTCCAGGTAGAAAAGTTCTATATGCAGTCCATTTACACTGCAGGTAATTTCTAGTTTTGTAAAACTGCATTTCTCCCTGAACCTTTATCCTGTGAATCAGAGCAATCTCTTTGTGTCACCTCAGATCCTGCGTCAACTGAGCATGTGTCACGTTATGCAAGATGCTCTAAAAGTGTTGCTTCACTGTTTCGTGCTCATGGAGCAAAAGCTGTATTATAAAGATTACTGGATTTGCTATCATAGAGAACCACAATCAAGCCTTTTCAAAAGGGATCTCCGCTTGATTGTCTAATTATCTGTGAATATGGACTGACTAAAGAGCTTGTCATCCATGAGCCCACCCAGCTTCCTGCTTGCCCTCCCCTTCGCTTCGCCTCCACCCTCACCATCACACCCACCCCGAGCGCTCTGAACTCTGCAGCCCCGAAAGTTCAAGGGAAAATCAGCTGCCATCAATCACTAATGCAGATGAGAGGCGCGAGCTCTCTGGAGCAGCTTAGCCTGTTGAACATCACACAGCACAATTAAAACCCCTGAATGCAAATCATCTTCAGTAGACCACTAAATGAAAAGAGCCTTCCTTTCAAGGGTGCTCAATAGTGGCAGGCTTTTCAAAGGCTCTTGCCCGTGTGTGCAGTTTAATGATGAAAGTCAGGAAGGAGGCTGTGTTAGAGGGAGCCTGCTCCCTGCCTGGCAAGGTTGTTACGTTGACATTTAGCAACAATATCAGGCTCCTGAGGATGCTGTAACACGCTGTTTCAACGAGTTTCAGGTGCTGTGGAGAATTACCCATTGTCATACTTGTTTAGATATTCATACTTGCTCTGCATTCTTCCTAACTGTTTCAAAGTGGATCCTATTAGGCAAAACTTTGCTAATTAAGTACCTGTAGGGAGTCTTTGACTTTGATGTTTTCAGTCTAATTTCTGTGAGTGTTTGACCTTACTGCCTCTGCACGGAAGTTTGGGTGCAAGGTAAAACACTTCTCGCAGGACTCTGGCCATGACTAAGTAATTAAAAAGTGCTCCACCAGGCCATAATCTTGTTATTACAGCCTTGGAGAAATACCTTCAGATGTTCTTAAGCACCGCTCAGTGGGCCTGGGTTAGAAAGCTTAGTTTAAATAGAGAGATGTGCGTTGATTCTGCCTCAGTGTGCATTGTGACATTCTGAAAGCTAAAAATACATTCTTATTAGGAGCAGCTTTTCATTCTTTATAGCTGCTTTGTCCTCTTCAGCTCCAGGGTGTGGCATGTTTTTATGCCGACACGCACTCAGTGCATGTCAGCATGAAAACATGTGCATGCAACCCCACATGATGCTGAAGTGATTAAAAACTAAACAGGTTGTCTGTGTTGTCCAGGGACAAGGCTGCTGTTGTCCACGTTCTCTAGCCTGCCTTTTAATAGTGTTGTATCATCTTTACCCTCTCTAGCTGCTGTAACTTCCATGGAAACAGGAAACACCAGAAGATACATCAGAGAGGGAGGAAAAAAAGTACTAGCCAGCAACTTTTTGTTTAATTGCTGTTTGTATTGCTCACTTATGATGGAGGACAGTTATTCATTGTCATTGGCAGTGGTTGTCATTTAACAATAAAGGCAAGCACTCTCATAATCCCACACTACTTAATGACATCATCAAACTCTGTGTTTAGATTCAGAGGCCCCCTTGTGGCAGAAATCACAAAGCCCACTGGGCATTTAAAGAACCATACCAGTCTAATTTAGACTTCTCACCATTGACAGATATTGCTCCTATCTTCTACAAATGGTTGGTTAAAATTCGATCATGTGTATATTTTAGTAGATCTCAGACTGCATTTTTTAAACCCCATTCACTGCCATTCGTGTTGAAATAGGTATAGAAACACTACAGGACATGTGAAAGTTGCTAGGTACTGGTAATTCTCTTTTATAAAGAGAATGTCTGTGTTTATTTGGTCAAAAATTGCTGAATGAGAGAGAGAGGAAAGCTGCTAGCCATGGAGACGAAAGATATTACGCCTGGAAAAACAGTTCCTTGCAAGTGCTGCCTTCTTAGCTCAGTGTTAGTGTAAAGAAGGATTTTGACACAGAGGTTCTTTTTAACTTACAGTGTCACACATTTTCAGGTACTTTCTGTAACATTCACTGAGTATTGACAAAATGTAAACAAACAGGATATATCATAGA
>JAPXVT010000006.1:18496313-18506451 GCA_029823135.1 Acanthurus reversus | reverse complement strand
TGATGCTTTTGTAAATATTGTGCACTGTTTGATAAATATGTCCATAAAACTTGGATCTCCACTAGAACCTAAAAAAAAAGTTCTGTTGAATTATGGTGTTATATGTAATGACAGCGGGATGTGCGTTTGCAAGCTAATTATTACAAGAAGCTAAATACACAAAATGTCTCGATTTTAAAATTTATTAAAGCTGGGGTAGGTAACACCTGGAAATCGAGCTAGCTGTAGCATGGAATTATACCCCGTTGACACCAAAATTAAATTGCCTACCTTAGCTTTACTATCTGTTAACATAGGCTGTTGTATTTATGCATATATTCAAAGTGTCCTGTTTTACACACATTCCTCTGTAACTGCTAGGCTACATGTTGGGCACTTACCAAACACAGTTAGTCAGCACGGTCATTTAAAATCAGTCTCTGTCTTGATGTATTTGTTACATATTTAGGTTGAATTGAGGCAAAACAGTAAAATGACCTGCTGTATGTAATATTGCAGTGCGGTGTTCCTTTAAAAAAAGTCATCAAATACGTTCAATCAATTAATAAAGAGCAATTTATCATACCTTGGTGTCTAAAATTAAATAAAATCTTTAAAGAAAATAATAATAATTTTTCAAAAAGGAATTTTACAAATCTGACTTTAGATTACTGAAAAAAAGTCTGTCCTATTTCATCCTGCAGACATGCAATCACAAACGTTTATATTGTAAGCTGTAGTTATTTTGCAAGTATTAAACTCTCTGCATCCATTCCATCTACTGAAATTACATTAAGGCAAAGTTAATAACAGTTTTCCATCAGAGCAAATGCATTTTGTTGATTCCTCCTAATGCCTCTCCTCTTACACAGAGGAAGCGCTGCTGGTACTCCATGTTTTCATTTTGTCACTTCTAATCTCAGAGTATTTGGGTTTGCTCGTGTAATAACTGGCCTCTGGAGAGAAAATGCAATTTTATGAGGTGAAAAGGAAACCTCCTCAGGAAGGTAATGCGTTTGAACGCACATCAAAAGGAGAAAAAAGTGGAAGTGACAACATCTCTCTACAGCTTGTGTGACTCGTGCTGTGCCAACCCTGCTTGTGAGGCAGTCCTTGAACAAGGGCGTTTTTTGATTTGGTGTGTATCTTATGTGTGTGTGTGTGTGTGAGAGAGAGAGAGAGAGAGAGAGAGAGAGAGCTCTCCACTGCTCAAGGTGCCTGCCAATTGAATGAATTTGCTGCGAGGGATTAACACTAACAGCAATCTCTTTATGAAATCTGTCCGTAGCTTTTGAAAAAAAAAAAAACTTAAATTATTTCCAAACGCTGAACTTCCTGCAACCGTGTGCCTGCACACGCACACGCGCAGTCCGTCCAAAGACTTTGCATGTGCTTGCATCATCATCCTTTTAATTGAGCCTCCTCTCCTCCGCCTGTCGCTGCACTTTTTACTCCTCTCATCTCTCTTCTTGTCTGTTTTTGTCTCTTCTCTTGTCTCCTCTTCGTCTCCCATCTCGTCTATGCTCTTCTCTCTTCTCTGCTGGTCTCCTCTTCTATTGGCTTTTCATTTGTTCTTCTCACCTCTTTTCTCTTCTTTGCTATTGTCTCCTCACTCTGCTGTTTTCTTCTCTTTCTCATCTTCTTCTCTCTTCGTCTTTTGTCTTTTCTTTTCTCTGCTATTGTTGCGCACTCTTGTGCCCTTTTCACTTCTCCTCCTCTTCTCTTTCTCTTCTCCCACTCCACATTGTCATCCAGACAGCCAGTCACACACTCCACCTCTTCATGACAAAGCAGAACAATGAATGTACATTTATATAAACTGATTAGCATTTCAACTCGGCCTTGGATTTGCCTGTGCACAAGCACAGTACAAATAATCAATAGACACAATGCAGAGAGAAAAGAGAAGCATGGAGAAATCAATCTGGGCTCCAAGTCAAGGTGAGAAAGGTGCTTGCATGGTCGCTCATAAAATCAGCCGCTAGATGAAGTGTGGAGAAAGGAGACCGTCTTGGACCCAGAGGGCAGGCAGGACTCTGCGATATGAAATCACTGGTGTGGATCGATGGAGGGGCCAGATTCAGATGTGTATTGTATTTCTTACACCAATACTAATAATTAAGGGAAAGGTCATCTTTTAATGGTCTTCGGCTCGGCTGAGTTTTATTTTCTCTCGCTTTTTATGAAATTTGTCTATGTGGGTGCAGTGTAAGACAGAAAAGGTTACAAAGGAGAAACGTGATAAACGAAAACAAAGACCATTCCTCAAGACATTACAGAGGAATCAAACAGCTGCAGCCAAAGTAATGACTCAATTTTCGTGCATCTCTCACTTTACTTTGTTATTCCGCCCAATCTCTGGAGAGCATTAGTCACCTGTGTGTCAGCTGGAAGAAGTTTTAATACTTTTCAAAGAAAGATTTGAATTTTCTTTTTGCAGAAAATGACCACACACGTTGAACAGCTGACTACAAAAGGCAAACCGAAAAAAGAGAAGAGGGGAGTTTCATTAAGATTTATTCATATGAAAATAATATAACAATAAGAACAAAAGACATATTTTAAACTGAGTTGTGTTCGGTGTGATTCCAAGGACTGTCCCTGAATAAAAAAAATAAATAAAACAATTTTGATTTGAATAACAGATGTAGGATTAGTCTGCTCTTTGAACACTCTGAATCACAAATTTGTTGAATTGCTTTTTGACATGAGGGACTTCTGCAAATGAATGCAGTCATGCAAAATTACATTTATTTATTTTCACATCTAGTGTGGCATTGTATCAATACATATCTGTGAATATTTTAGTGATTTTTGCAGGTAACTCTTCAGGAAATGACTCTTTAAACAGAAAATAATAACAATAATAAAAAGACCCAGCCCATCTTCATTTTTACTAACTCACTAATAAGTAGCTGTCCCACTAATTTCATATTCGAGTGTATTTCTTATAACATCATGTCCATCACAACATCACAACACCTATTCGGAATCCTATTCCACACACTAATCTCCTTTTTAAAGGTGCACTGAGTGACATTTTTCTGCCCCCTACAACATAATAACTGTGGCATAATTATCTAATCTTGCCTGCACACTCTTCCCAGACTCCTCTTTCAGCCGGCATCACAAGACATTTCACCATCAAGCCCAGAACGCAAATAACAATGAAGTTTTATTATCTATAAGTTTATATGTATATATATTAGATATATTCCCTCCTATCATTTCTATTTTACTAGTTTCTGCTGTGATGTGACTCCTGCTTTCGTCACTGTAGCTCTGCCAGGGACACGTCAGTGCTTTTTAATTTATTGGCTGCTAATAGAGGTCAAACAAGTCATGTTTTGTTTAAAGGGATAGTTTGTTTTATAGTTCTTTTTTTGTGGGGTTGTATGAGGCACTTTTGCCTCGTCACTGTCTTACCTGTAGTAGACAGATAGTAGATAATGGTCAGCTTCCCCTCTGTAGTATTTCTGCACGTGCTACCAACAGCAACATGTTACACATTACCTGAAATATATACAGTCCTTTACTTGTATGCTACTTTTTTACAATTTTTGGCGCTTTACATTGCAGTCAGACAGGCGATTTCTTTAGGACATACCGTGGGTGCGGCTGCAGTTGTGCGTATGAATAGGTGGGTTCCTCTCATTCACAAAAATGTTTTTGTGCTCACTTGAAGTGGTTTCTGACCTATGTGAAAAAGGAAGTTAATGTGCAAATTGGGAAATGGAAACATATTTGCCAAATAAGTTGTGACGTAGCGACACTGAACTCTGTTTACACTGACGTTTTTGCGGTTTCCCCATAATGCATGGCAACATGGCCGCTAGCCACAACAACAGATGCGTGTGGACTGCTGAAGAGACCAAAAATTGAAAATAATTCCTGCAGACCTCTCTCTGTTGACAAGTTGTACGTTGCTAGGGCAACTGTTTGTTTTGTAACCTTTACTTTTTTTTACATTTTATCACAGCCATGTTATGGTACGTTGCCTTTATCGTCATCTTGTGACAAATCTAGCGTAGTTTATTTGCTCCAAGTACTTGATGGAAATGCACCTAATTTGCATTTATTTTTTGTGAACTTTGACTCTGACTAGGCATAAGTGCCTCATACAATGCTACATTACAAAAAATAACTATCCCTTTAACATCCTGTTGAATCTTGAATAGGATGCATTCAGTGCAGCTTGACCCAAAAAGGTGGTTTAGGACAATGTGTTAATGTCTGATAAATGCTTCACGAGCTGTAAGAGTATCACTGGTTCTCACTGGCACGTACAGTACAGGAATGTGCTTCTGTGTAATTCTTGATTGTCAAACACTGACCTACCTACCTGCCTGCCTACCGCTCCCTTGTGTTAGTGTCAGTAAAGTGCAGACAAACTGTGTTATTAATGTGACAAAAGCAGGTCTGGCCCTGCAGCTCGGAGCTGGGTAATTAACGGGTAAAAAGGCTGATGTGCTTTAGGCCCATGAGAGGTAGCTGGCCTTGTACTTATTATGCTAAAGTGTCAGAATTACTCAAATGTGGGTGGAGCCGCTGACCAGAGGACAAGAAATGGCAGACTTGTCTGCCACTTAAATGTTGACTTGATATATAGTCTGACTGCCATACTGATGAGTTGAGAGCGCTAAAAATTACCTAACTGCTCATTAACATCAGGAAACCTACTTACATCACCTTTGTTCATACATAATTTAGCTCCAGTATTATATACCAAGACGGAAGTCTGAGAGTCTTTCCTCTGATGAAAGTGCACCTACTATAGATTCCTTTTGTATTTCAGAGTTCCCACTGTATAATTACCACGTTGAGGTAATTGGTCCATTTGGTCCACTGTGCATGTGCTTAAGATTTCTGTGCTTCTTCTTCGTTCTCTTGTATCATAGTAAGTTCTAGAAATTCACTCCATGCAGGGGATTTGGGCTGTGTGTGAATGCAGATGTACAGTCCTCGGGCCACCTGTAGGAAAACAAATTCAACTCCAAACAACCCGGCAAAGCCCTGCTGAGGCATTGGAGAGTGGGTTTGTCTCCTCTTTTTGGTCCATGTAGAACAAATCCTTGAGTGTTATTCTCAGTAATATGATGCTGCTCTGTGGATCCCTCACAGCGGGCGTCTGCATCAGTGCTGCGCCGGTTACACAGTTGTTTCGATCTTTTCGATGATCTCTATCATGGATTTGGAGGGGGACAGCAGAGAGCAGTCGTCCTGATCCCACAGGCTGCCGGGGCTGGAGTTCCCATCTGTGCTCAACTCGTCGTCCTCTTCCTCCTCACTCTCCTCCTCGCAGGACTCCAGGTAGTGCAGACCAAGTGCATTGATGCCGGAGTCCTCGGAGCTGGATGGAGAGGAGCAGTGGTCCATTTTGGGGCCTTTTATCTTATCCACCGGGGAGGGATGTTTGTGTTCACTGTACACCTGCTGGACTGGCTGAACAGGTGCCGGTGCAGGTGTGTGTTGGGTTGGCGGTGCGGGCTTTGCCGGTTGCCGTGGCTGAGCAGGATTTGGGGGAATCTGAGGTGTAGGGACAGCAGGTGGAGGAGGGGTGGGAGGATGAGGCGGTTCTGGTAAGGGAGGCGGGGGACGCTGCACGTAGCACATCTTTCCATTAATGCGTTTGACGATGTAGTCATCCACAAACAGATCCGCGATGACGCAGTACTTGGGTGACTCCAGGTGAGGCGGGGACTGGAAGCAGGGAGCGAGCTTCAGGAAGCGCTCAGCCAGAGAGACAGACAGGTCCATGGTGGTGCTGTACTCTGTCCCAGCAGGCGGCACTGCTGTGCTGGGCAGCTGGCACACATTGGTCATGGGCTGGTACACATACTTGCCTAAAAGGGGAGAAAAAAGAGAAAATATTCTTACTGTTTATATGGTAGTTACTGATGAAACAGCAGGCAAGTCAAATGTTTGTTATAAACCAATATTTTAATATTAATCATGTATCAAATGTGTACATGCTCATTGTGATGAGCCCATAGAGAATTTTTTCAACCTACTCTGCAGTTCCCTCAGCTCTGTAGCATCTTTCAGCTCATTCGTTTCACTTTTCAGGGCCACATCTTTGCTGTTCGGTTTACTTTCAGTGCTCTCATGTGCATCATTTTGGCTGCAAAGTTGTTTTAAGTGAAAAAAAAAAAGCTTTATCCCAAACTGTACTCTACCTGCTCACTGTGGAACAGTAGACACACACAGTTAGAGACTAGCTGGTGAAAATAGTGGAGTAAAGAGTCAGATCTCCCCTGACAGAGGCCTAACCTAATGTGCCCAACTTACATGTTTTGATGGTGAGAGGAAACCCACACAGACATGGGGAAACAACCTGCACACTCCACCTAACTACAAACTCCATGCAAACTCCTACCCAGGCTGGGTATCAAACCCAGGACCCACTTGATGCTAAGCAACAGTGCCAACCACTAAGCCACCATTTCCCTTTAAACCACATGGCTGCAATATTGATATTAGAGTTATTTGGTAAAAAAAAGTAGTGATATTTTATCTTTTCCTTCTCACCCAGCCTGACGTACAGTCCTGCAATTTACAATATTCATATAATATTTCACTTATATTTTTTGCAACATTGTTTTTTCAAATGGAGAAAGACATCCAGTACTTGCGTTTGTCAGTTTTAATAAAAGCACCTGTGACATTTCAAATGTGGATTGGACTTACAATCAAACCACTTCGCAGAAAATACTAAGAAAAATAGTGTTTATCATTATTCAGCCCAAAAATAGCGAGTTATGATTTTTGGTCCACATTGCTCACACAGCCCTCATTTAATGACACTCACTATAAACACATTTATCCATTTAAATTCAACTGGTTCCCGTTACATAAGACTTCACTGAATTCTGAATTTCCCTCAGGATCAATAAGGAAACTATCTATCCACTGTGACCCTTGTGGGTTTTATACAAGGACAAAGTTTTCAGTGATACCTAAAAGTCAGTTGAAAGGCATGAGTGACTAATTGTCAGTGACAACCTCTCATTTGTCTTTTCTTGAAGGCTGCAACAGTTTTCTCATCACAGTGTATTTTGTGCTGCTCAAGGCAGAAATACCTGCCTGGCCACCACTATCTGAGGTGAAGCTACAGCCAGAGTGTAACATAATTTAAATTCCAGGACATCCAGACCAGTAGAGCAATCATTTCTGACCCTTGGAAACTGATGCAAGACTTAATTCATAAATGATGAAATACTGTACAGGATTTAAGTCATAGAACAACTTTTACAGCTGAGAAATCTTAACATGGTGCTGATTTACATCAGGATTACTAATACAAGAAATGAAAATGGTATAAAATGAATACAGTGCCACATAAATCCTCAGTAAAAATAAAGGTTTTGCTCTGGGAAGTGGCCACATTCACATACAAATGTTCAATCTGAGTTATGCCTCCCATTTTAGCAACTCGTGTACGAGTGGTGATTGTACAAAATGACTGCTTCCAAATGTTACTCATTGTTTGCAGCCCACTGCCTCCAACTCTGAGCTGGGCTGCCTGAATAGTGCGGCTCAGATGTGTGTTTAACAGGCTCCCTGGAGAGAGAGAAACTACAGAAGATGACAGGCCTACGCATCACTTCCTCTCACTGTGTGTCCTTGTCTTTTGTTTCACCGGCTGGGGTACCAGCCAATCAAAATCTTTTCCCAGGTTACACTAAATACATCAAACTGCTTTTAAGTGGAGAAGAGGCTCAGTTTTGCATTGATGAATGGACAGAGAGAATTTGTAATACCGATGAGACTATTGAGTTCGCTTGGATTTTTTTGTAGTGGGGTTATATGAGGTACTGATCCATAGGCAGTGTGTTACCTACAGGAGATGTCTGTCAGCATGCCCCCGAGGGTTGGATAAGCAGCAGGAGCAGCAGTGTAGGAAGCTATGTAATAAACTGCTGTGAACAGTTACAGCAAAACATATTCCAGGCACCTAAAAAGGGCCAATCTAAATTCAGAATATTTTCATCCCTTTATCTTGTTAAGAGAAAGCCTTTTCTGATAGGGAAGCCATCTGCTGTTTAAAGTCAGACTCCTTTGACAAAAAAACACTAGTTTTCACCTTGTAGAGCAGGAGAGGGGAGTTGATTGTCTAACTAACATATTAAAACACACACAATAACACAGACAAACTAACTGGTTAGACCAGCGAGTCCTGAGCTCTGCGAAGTAAAATTACTGTTTTTATCAAAGGAGTCTGGTTTAGCTCTAAAGACAGCACAGATGTAGATAAAGGCTTCAGTTACTCATTGGAAAGGGCTGTCTGATGACGAGATAAAGGGGTGAATTATTTTAAATACATTGTACACTTAGACTGAAACAGATTTTTTTCAAGTGGCTAAAATGCATTTCGTTGCTGCCCTCATCCAGAGCAGTTCATTGCTTAGCATCCTACGCCGGTGCTCCAGTCTGCCTCTCCAAATTAGGGGGCGAACTAATCCTCTGAATAAGCTTGAGCAGCATTTCGTGTTTCATAAAAATGGTTAACTGAATCCATGTAACCAGCTCTCCATTAAAGGACAAAAAAACTGAATCATCGAACCAGGGGAGTGATTAAACTGACTGACCGAAGCTTGACGTCTGTAGACTTTGTAAACATTTATTTATTAACATAAAAACACAGGAGCTAATGTCAGTAATAGAGTAGCTATTCTGTTTAATGAGAGGAACATGTTCAGGACTGAGATGAGCCCATTCAGGCGGACAAGATAGCAGGAACAAATGAGAGCTTAAGCCATAGAAGGTAATGTGTTGACATTTACTTTTTAGCATATTACATCTAATTGCACCCATCCATCTGGAGTTTCAAATACCAAGAGCGACAGACAGACAACAAGCAGACAGACAACAAGCAGACAGACATATGGAGCTAACCCTGCACCAACACTGGCTGTCTCAAGCAGCCTTGCATAAGGAAGACAGCCTGTCTGTCGATTACAAAGCATCTGCAGAATGCAGAGAGAGTTTGCACCAAGTTTAGAAATATCACTGTTTCCTTCAGTCCCAGAGGACAGTACGTTATATGTGAGATTTATCTCAGTTAGTCTGGCAAAAAAAGAAAAAGGAGAATTTTCCCGTCAAGCAAAACACAACCTTGTGTTTTCAAATACTTAAACTGCATACTGGAGTTTGATTATTACGTATGCTATAGCTGGCGGTAGGTAATTACAGATTTGTGTTTTTCAGTCTCTATTCATGGCATGTAAAACTGCAAGAATAAGTCAAATAAAATAAATAATGAGGAACTATTTAATAAGCAAAGAATTAAGCAAAAATGCTAAACTTTTGCAGTTTTTACCTTCTCAGTCATGAAGATGTGAAGCTTTTCTGTGTTAAACCTTAAAGTCAACTGAATGTCTTTGAAGATAAGACTGGTGATCACTCAAAACAAAACATTTAAAGGCATCATCTAACGGTGGAGATCCACAGGGGCGTTTTTTGACGTGAGAGAATGCACTGCTTACCAGCACCGGACGCTTGATGGGCGTGCCACTAGGTGATGGACGATATTTGATTCAACCAACATCAAGTGCAAACACCTCCTGACACACCTGATTGGATGAATACATCACTCGCTGGGCTGTCCTCGGTACCTGCTTGAGGATTTCAAAATGGACCAACATGGCGGCTTGCTTGACTACTTTATGTTATATCTCAAAAGTAGTTCACTAAAATGTGTTTCTGAAAATATTTTAGGCAATAAATAATTTATGTATGTATGTATTTTAGATCAACATCGGCTAGTTTAAAAGTTTGGACAAGAATTTGCAGAGGCAGCGAGTCACACTGGACACACCTCTGCTTCTTTCTTTGCATGAAGTAGCCTAGACCTCTACTTTATGAAAATGCAGAGAAGCCAGCGTGACGCCTCATCTCTCAAAACACACCGTGGCGCTACCAGAATGCACTGCACAGCGTCCTACATGAATGAATGGGAAGCATCAAAAACACGGAAACTGTGGATCTCCACCTCAAGAAACTTGCATTTCTCACTTTTTTTGGCTTCTTTTTACATATGCTTCAAAGCACTTGTGGGGTTTTTGACTGCTGGTGGCACAATGGTGCAATGTTTGTGGTGGGTGCCAGTTGAGTTTGTATCATGATCACATGCACGCCAACAGAAGCAACTTGTCCGCAG
>JAPXVT010000006.1:18482873-18493962 GCA_029823135.1 Acanthurus reversus | reverse complement strand
AAAGAAAAACTACAAGCTAGCAAACACATGGATGTCATTGATGGATGATATTAAATATTTTTAAAAGTGACTCTGAAAATGTTTTATGGGGGAGAAAATGCGTTTAACACATCTGACAGGCCGCGAGGAGACACACACTTCTTTCTGGTGAGAAACGATGGTTACAACATAATGCCTGTTTACAAGAAAACCCAACAGAGCACCTTTAATTTTTAATTCCTGTCAAAATGTTGGTTGTGAGAAATGTCTTATTCTTCGAGTGCATCAACTAGACAGACAAGCTTTACTGTTCAGACTGTTCACTAAGAAAAATACAAATACTAACTGACAGCCAGTGAACACAGTCTATGCAGCTTTATTGATATTCAGTTGTACTGCAACCCTCTGTGTTGCCCAGCGCAGGAGCCCTCGCATGACAATGTCAGATCTGCTCTGTGTGTGTGTATGTGTGTGTGTGTGTGTGTGTGTGTGTGTTTGTTTTTCCATGATAAGACCAGATGTCCAATCAAAGAAAGAAAAATAACTAAATTCTTCACACTGAGGACATTAGTCCTCCTTTATTTTTAGTTTAGGGTTATGACATAGTTGTTTCTTGTAAGTATAAAGTTTGTGTCATATTTTTCTTACTGTCAACAAGTATCATTAAAGACTAAAGATAAAAATATATTAGTTAATCTTTCAATAATTTTTGAAAGGCCCTGCCTGTGGCACTCAGCTAAACACACGTTGACTTAAAGAAGGCTTACAGATGTAAATCATTAAATGTAGGCTGCATACAGATCAGTTTAAAATAAAACCTTAAAAAAGCAAAAAATAAAACAGCAAATGCATATTGTGGAGGACTTATTCTTTGGTGTAAAGCACATTTAGATGGCTATAAATATTTACAGCAGCAGGAAGTCGTATGTGGGATTGAATCAGTGCCCATGTTCATTTTCATGAAGGAACATGTCACATGGAGCAGGAATGTGGACTTTCGTATCTTTTTGGCAAGCAAGTCTATGGCACAGAGCTTTATAGACATACATATATGGCTATATCACGCTTTAGCTTCACAGAAAACACTGAGAGAGAGATCTAAATTATTTAATGCATTTTATAAAAGGGGTGGGGGCCAACAGTTCTGAAAGGAGGGGAGCACACAAACTAGCATGAACTTGTGGCCGTCCCAGCTACCATAACAAAGAAACTTAGAAGCTTGATAACAACACACAGAGTGCATGTGACATCACTCTCCATCCTAGACGTCAGTACACCACTAGTTCTTTACATAGCAAAATATGTTTTTCCTGAAATCTAATAAGGCTGAATTTTGCATGTAGCTCCTATATTAGGAAGTTTTTTTTCTTTAATGTCGTTAAACTGAATTTTTTGGGGCATAATAATCATTAAGTTAAAATCCGATTTCATGACAGTCCTATGATTGACAGAACAAACAGAAGCTTAAATGCAGCTTTTGAGTCAATGCTTCAAAATCAAAAATAGGAGCCTTACTGCAGACCCACCACCTTACACCTACAATCATACTGAGAAAAAACAACTGCAGAGGAAACACAGGCATGGTGTTTTTTCCACTGACAGCAGCCTCAGTACACCAGAATACGCAGCCACAGGACATGTAGCAATGTGAGTAAGACAAACGACTCCTCACTTTTTTTCTTAGCTGGAAAATCTTTCATCACGTTATCATTAAACACCGCTGAAAGCAACAAGTTCAATGGGGAGGGATGAAAGGCATTCTGGGGGATGTAGGAGATGTAAATGAGGCTGTTTGGAACATCAAAAGAGGATGTAAAAGCTCTTCATTACAAAAATTTCATCAAGAGTTCAGGATATCCACAGTTTAAAAGCGGGGGTGACTTTTCCTCCTAGTGTTACATTTAGGGAATTAACTTTGTTGAAAAATACAAAGAAAGGTGTTCAAAAATTCTAAAATATCACAAAATATAGCTTAAATCCGGTCGGGATTAATCATTTTAGCCACAGTAAGAATTAATTCGCCTTGTGAATTAAGTGTTTAGTGTTTCAATAAGTAGAGAGAGAGCGGTATATACAGCCAAAAGATGCTTTAATCCAAATTTAAGGGGAAAATTAAAGGTTAAAGAGGTTAATGAGACTGCAAAATTAAAGCCAGCTCAATCCTGCGATGTGACAGACTGCTCTCTAGAGGACAGAGTAGAGTGGAGGAGTTATGAGGAGCTCCAACTCCTCTGCTGCACCTTTTTTCCATTTTATATGCCCTCTCTGCTCTCTCCTGGGCCTGTGGCTAGCTGAGGACTGCAGAGTCTGTTTTAACACAGAAAATAGTCTCTGAATAATGCGGCATATAGCCTCTCTGTCTTTCCCTCTTTCACACAGACCTTTGACATCCCTCTTACAAATTTCAGCACTACTGTCACTCCACACTGCAGCAGGAAGAAAAATACCTGGAGATTGAGGTTTATTGTCCATAAACTCAACCTGTAGTCAAGATGAATGAGCACGACAGCCTCAAACAGATTATGTCAAAACCTCAGCAGAAAATGAGTCATTTACAACCCCCTCAGTTTGATTTTTCTGTATGTTTGAGCCACAGCCAGCGGCCTTTATGTGCAGACAGAGCAGATCTCCTACAGTAAATGCAACACACTGGTTCAAAGCAGCATGTTGGCAAAGCAACCGTCAGTGTATTAAGACAATTATTTTAGCAGACTGTTATCATGTATCAGCAGCCACTGCAACCATTTTGCTGTTGGATAATGTCTGCTCACACCTCAGCAGCTCTTTCTGTTTAAATCTATCCAACAAAGTGGCTGCAGCCCAGGAGAACAACATAAGTCTCAGGTTTCAGCTAAGGGGATGGTCTCTTGTGCAACTCCTTTCCTGTTTCCTGTCTCATGCCTCAAGAGGCAAAAGCTCATTCCTGACTTACATCCAGTTTGAAATCCACTGTTTAGTCTGTCACCATAGTGAAAAAATGCAACCCTCCGGGCTATTTTTTCCTGTGTATGTGATCATTAAGCCTCAACACTTGTGACTCTCATGCCCAAATGTGCTTTTAAGGAGGTTGCTGTAACCATTCACTGTCAATATAGACTGTGAAGTGATCTCTTCGTAATGCAACTACAGCTGAAGAGAGGAGACAAAGTCCTCGTTCAAAAATCCAGAATTTGAACAACCACTTGACTGCAGGAAAATGTGAAATACTCAACCTGTAATTATCAAAGCAAATTAAATATTAATTGTGTACAAACAGGATGTATCAGGGAACTAAAGGCCTTTTTCACAACAAACACTTTGCCTTGTCATTAAGGAAAATCACAAAACTAAAAAGTGTGGATGTGAGCCAACATGCACTAACCTGGACCCTGAAACTGAAGCTGCTGAATGGAATTCACTCATCTTAAATTTAATTATTTACACCAGTGTTTTCATTTCTATGACACCCCAAGAGATTTTTCTTTGAAAATTGTTGCTTTCTTTGTTAATGCAAACCAGAAGAAGCTGGCGAGCGGCTCTGACGGTATGATTATGACATCAAAGCATCTAAGAAGCATTTAGATTCAACACCATACACGGGAAATCATGGGGAAAGGTGAGGCTATTTGCTGCCTTCTCAAAAAGGTATAACCACTATGTGCTGTTAGCTTGCCACTATAGTGAGATAAGAGATGCACCAAAAATAAATAAAACATCAATTTAGAGCTATGTGGGTTGCATTATTTTCAAAACAAACAATTGACAGGGTAATATTCTATCTGTGTAAAATGTTCCTATTGTGTTTTTGTCAAATAGCCCTTACTCTGACCTAATGCTGAGGAACATAGATCCCCCAGAACAATGGACTTTTGGAGCATAGGACCGGGGAACACAGGACCTTGGGAACATACTGTAGCACCTTTGGAACACGAGACCCTTGGAACATTCGACCCTGGGAAGTCAGGGCACTTGGAACATAGGTCCCCACACTCTGAAGGAATACTGTCTTGAAACAGGCAGCCCTTGGGAACATGGGACCTTGGAAACATAGAGCCTTTGGAACATGGAACATAGCACACTTGGAACATAGGACCCTGGAAGAATAAGACCCAGAAAAAAAGGACATTTGGAACATACAGCCCTTGGGAAAGAAGGACTGTGGAATTATAGGACCCTGGGAACACAGACCCACTGAATATAGGACCTTGGTAGCATAGAGCCTTAGAGCATAGGACCTTTGGAACATATGGCCTTCAGAAGATAGGACCCTGGAAACACAGGGCCTTTGGAACATAGGACTGTTAGAGCATAGGACACTGGGAACATGGGGCCTTCAAAACATAGGACCCTTGAAACATTGGGCCTTTGGGACATAGGACTCTTAGAAGAGAGGACACTAGGAACATGGGGCCTTCAGAACATAGGACCATTAGAACAGGGGACCCTTAAAACATAGGGCCTTTGAAACATAGAACCCTAGGAACATAGGGCCTTTGAAACACATCATCCTGGAAATATAGGACCCTTGGAATCTGGGACTCGGGGACCATAGGACCTTTGGAACAAGGACCCTTGGAACATAGGACTCTGGGTCATCATGACCCTGGATCATGGGGCCTTTGGAATATATTACGCTGGAAAAATATGACCCTGTTAACATAGGGCTCTTGGAAATTAGGAATGACTCTTATGAAATTTTTTGTCTTTAGTAGGTATTTTACAAAGTGGCAGGTTTTTACTAAACAATTTCTTTTTGTCTTCCCAGAGACATTATTGTAACATAACAGAAAATGTGGTATTGTGTTAGAGCAGAATTGAACCTGCAACAATCCTTTAGAACACTGCAAAAACTTTCTGACTTTTATTTGGTGTTGCCCTTTTTCCAACATCTAGAAACCAGCAGTTAAATTACACTGTGGTTCCTAAACATGAACAATCAATCACAAAACATTCCCTCAGGCTCTGTGCTGACAATGTATTGATCCTTCAATAATAGGTGAAGCTTTTTCTGATTCAGCACTGCGGTGCATTTTGAATTGGTCACCAAATCAATCAATATAGGGCAGAGCTTTGTCCAATAAGCCTCTTTATTTCCCTTTAGAAACAGTTGCAATCTACAGCTGCACAATGTGACAGATGAGATGAACAACCGCAACTGAAAGACTGAAGGACACTTTGTTGTAACTACAAGACGAGACAAGAACAAGTTTTAACGTTCTGAACTAAAGCTGACAGTGTACAAGACAAGACTCATTAGAGGCTGTTAGACTTTCTTAATGAGTAATTCATTGCTCTGCCTGGTAATTGTAATCAGTTAGTAGAGAGAGAAGAGAGAAAAAATGTTCAGACCAGGTGGTTCCAGTGTTGCTGCGAGCAAAAACTCTCATCAGACATGACATATTGGTGGTGACACTAAACATAGCTAATTACCACTAATAAGAGGCTTGGACTGATGTTGTCACCAGCTGGGAAAGCTGCCTCCACCTACACCCAATTCCAGTTTTCCCCCTTTTCTCAGCCAAAGGTTTAACAAAGCTGCAACTAAATTGAAACTATTGGCAGATTGTCAAAGCTGCAGACATCATTTTCTTGCTGTAACATGCAAAGATGCTTTGTGTTGTCTACCAGCAGAAACTGAAACAAAGACAACCTGAAGGTGCTCTGTTTGCATAGGAATTAAGAGAAGCCAGGAATTGAGTCACAGGTAATCAGCCTCAGGTAAGATAATGGAAACAATTTGTGTTTGTGAATTTAAATGCAGAGCTGAGCCTTACTGCACACTGACCTTTTGTGTTTGTTTGCCTGGAAACCTATTAAAGATGTAATTAAAAAATCAGTCTAGCAACACTCCCTATGGTGAATGCACAATTATCAGCTTCAGAACAAGTTTATACTCTGGGTGAGAGTCATGGGCACATTTAAATAAAAAACAAAGAGAGATAAAGGAGAACCAATCCACAACATCTTCTTTTTTTAGTTAGAAAGGAGGGTGTGGGCCGCTCAGAGCGGGTGGGCAGGCATTGCATGCAGAAGCACGCTGCTATACTTTTCTCACTGGGTGCCCTGGATCTGCCTGATTCAGCAGTCTAAGATGGTTTATTCTCACTATGGTGCATGGCTGTCCTGTGAGGGGAACCTGTGAATTACAGTGGAGAGAGACGTGGAGGTGAGAAGCTCCATTATGATGTGGCCAGCTCTTTCTTCTACACCACAACAGGCCTCCACTAAATAATGCTCTACATCCATTGTGCAGCACAGTTCAGCCAGATTGATGAATATTTCAAAAGACGAGCAAGTCTAAATGTTTACAAATGATGCAACACTGAACAGGCTCTGCCGAGGAACAAAAATCCCGGACGTGACACGATAAACACTGGAAAGAATTCACAATTTTTCTGCCACATCAGATATCTCAAATCTCTCGGCTCTTGCTGGACGGAAGCAGGCATCTAAATCCAATGATTACACGGCAAAGATTACAATGTGACTTGTGCAGTTGCACACTATAAGCCCCGGCTGCCTGGTGCTGAGTGGATGGCTGATTGTGTTTTACACTGATCTGAGGATTTCAGGGCGGCCAGAGATGGGATAAATTAGGCCAGCACTAAGAGACGGACATCCTGTCAGGTCCACATGCAGCTATTGTGATTCTGTGGTTGTGTCAGAGTGTCAGGTCGAGAACGGTTCAATGGAGAGAAAGTGTCTGAGGTGCATTGGTGGTGAAAATGCCACTTGACACTTCTCTAAGTGGAAAGAAAATTGTCTGTGTGTGAGTGGAGGTGCTGCACTCTTTTACCAATACAGTCATTTGGCAGTGAAAATAAATGATACTGAGATTGATTATCTTGTGGTAATACTAATGAGTTCAGTTAATGTTTTCAATTATTTGAGCTGTAAGTGAAGAGCAGCAGCACTGAACCTTACTTACTGCTCACTGCTCGGCTTTCTTTGAACATCTGAGGATGTTTGTAGCCAAAGATAATGCTAACAATATTGTAAATATGTCTTAAATATGATCAAATCTCACAAAAAGACAGAAATACAACAATACTTTAGCTGATCTCTAAGTGCTCTCTGACATCTGTATCCTGTCTGTAGCACACGGCCTTCAATCTTAAACTTTGGGTCACAAATAAATATTTTCGTCTTTTAAAAAGAAAGATTTGCTAAAACATATGTGCACTGTAGTTTTTAGCAAACATTATTCTAACAGGAATAAACAGTGCATTTGCTGAGGACTATTTTCAGCAGTGGATTAATACACATTTGGTGCACTAGAGGGTATTAACTGCACTTGGACTGAATATGAGGAATTGACTAAAATAAACTACGACACCCATGTTCATCATGATGAAGAAATGATGAGTTTAAAATGGCTCGGAGAAACAAAGCTACTGTGTCAGAATTTGGCAAAACAGGCGATACTTGTTAGCAGGATCAGTTCGTTGTTGGGTTTTGTTCTTTGCGTGGGATTTGTTGACAGTAAAACAGAGAATATCACATGATTTATTAGGAAAAGCAGAAATGAAAGCCATGACTCAAGTAAAGCAAAAAAAGAAGTAGGAACTGCTGATTTAATCGGATTTTTCTGTACTTTTCTTTAGTTACTTCTATAAAATGTACATGTATGCTCTCATGTTAATGTGCAGAGTCTTTTTTTGAGGGATACAATCTTGATATAAGGCAGACAGATTATTCATAAGCAGGCATGCGTACTGTAAGCGACTTGGAGTAGGAGAAAAATTCAGCTGAATTACAAAATTATCAATTAATATTTACTCCAGTTTTTTTAATGTATCATTCTACTGTTTTCCACATCTGAATGCCTTACTTACTATTTTGATAGGCTATATGCATCTACAGAAAAATAATTCACATAGTTATAACAGTCTGTGTCTCTTTACTGAACTTTAACATGACATTATGACTGGTAGCCAGCGATTCAAGCACTATGGATACTGGAGGATTGGACTGATTTGATCAGCTTTCATCATGAAATGTTGGTGGCCTGCAGAGAAATACAGTAACCTGTACACCAGCAGTTATGATTAGAAATTGAACATTAGAAATGTTCACAGTCTATTATAAACTAATAAACATAAATCCTAGAAAAAAAAACAGTGGTAAACACTGAAACAGTGACCCTGAAACATCTCTGCTTCTGAATTTTGGAGCCTCCATTGTTTAGACTACATTAACTATTCATACCAAGGCGTCTGTTTGGAGATTTTACCCTTTTCAAAATGTGTCTGAGTCTGACCTCGATGTTATTGCACTAAATATGAATACGAGTCTCAGATCTATTTGGAAGTTTAATTGAAAAAGAAATAGCACAACTGGAGCAGCAAATGTTTCCTCTGAGGCGTCCGGAAAATCCGTTTGGTGGTCTTTACATAACCTCTCATAATGTGTTCATCATAGGATTTTGTAATATTTTCTCAGTATCGAGTTAACACACATGCTTCACTTTGTCCTTTTTCAGTCGATTCGTCGTAGGAATAAAGTGAATTGATGCCTCTGAATTCGCAGCCAGCGTATTCATAGAGAGATGAGATGGATTTCTGGTAAGACACAGAGCTATTAAACCATAGAAAAGAAACTTACAGTGACACCAGCCCAAGTGGCAGCACCAGTGCAGCTTGAAGCACTTCCCGTGGCTGTGCGTAGCGCAGATGGAGAGTCCATCGCAAGGCAGGAAGTCTGGTCTCCCCGCGCAGCTCTTGGCCAAAGCCTGCGCCTCGTCCAACTTCTCACTCTTCGGACACTTCTGTGCTCCCGAGGCGGCCATGCCAACATTTCCTGGATCAAAAAAACCCACACAGCTTCTGTCCGAGTAAACTACAACATAACCGTGCGGGACCGAGCCGAGCTTTTACTGTCCACGTAGCCAGGGAAGCTTTTCAACTGGAAGACGGACGCGAAAGACGATGCGGAGTCTCTGAATCCAAAGCAGCTGCGCTACTGCTCACACAAAGGGTGGAAACATATCCTGGAAAAGTAGAAGAGCGTCAACTGACGAGCTTTAAGGGCAGATTGAAAGCCTCCCATGGTCGTGATCCACACATCTTTCCATCCTCCACACTCGCGTCGGGAAGCTCCTCGGTGCGCTGGTGACGCGCGTACGGAACAACGGCGCGCATCTGAACTTCATCACATAACGGGAGGAGTCCACAAACACAAAGCCAGCTGCTCTGCGCGCACACACACACACACACACACACACACAAGCTTCCACCGATCACCGTAATAACTTCTATACACCAGTGACTCGATCTGAAATAAATAAATTCTCCAATTCTACCTCCCAAAATTACAAATAGGCCACGTGTGTCTGATAATATCTTCTAATTAAACATCTAACGCCAATCATCCAAATATTTCAGTCACACATTCAAAAAAAATTGGATTTTTGGGGGGTCATGAATAAACCTGTCGTACAGAAACAGAGTAGTTTTCCGACAAAATGGAGCATATACTGCATAATCCAGCTGCTCAGTCCGGAGCCTTCAGCCACTAGAGGGCAACCCCAACATCCGATCACCGCAGGGCGTGAGATTTCTTTGGGAATGAGCCATTGATTTATATAAAAGCACTTTTGGAGCTGTGTGTCTCCCACAGTTCTCCTGTGACACGGCTGCAGCTGGGTCAGCAGAAACTCGAGACACGCACCACATGAAACACAGTTTCCCATCTCCTCTGGAAAAGAAGCCTGCCGAGAAACATCAAAATGAAACGTAATTATCTGTTACCTGAATTTATAGCTTAGCTCACTGAGGGTTAGAATAACAAGCCAACTAATAGCAAAACACGCACCTAAATGGGAAAGAAAGATTTCTAAGAAATCTATGAATTAGTATATAACAGGTGTTTATTGAGGCATAGATGGAGCTGATTTTATATATATATATATATATATATATATATATATATAATCATTATGGTATAAACAGTAAACTGCGTGTCAAAATGTAATCAATTAAAAAAAACATACAAGATTAGTTAGCTGCAGTATATCAGTGATGTCTCTAGTATTTTGACCACCCTTATAGAAAAAAATATTACACGCAATAAGAAAATCAATATATTGCAAGTTCAATCAATGTTTTTCATTCAGGGTTAATACAAGTGCTTTAAGCTTCAAAGAGGTAAGATTTATTGCATGGCTGTTGTATTATATAGTGTTATTGTACAGGTGTCCTTGATAAACTGGTAACTCAATGCAGATTTACAGTCAGAGATGTAATGTTTATTACATAACAGAAGGATCCACAGGCTTTTAAAAAATCCTTTCTAACAGTTTCTATTGTAAAATTGCATTGTAGAGTTCATTATAATGCAAGTGTAGTTCATTGTTAAGCACATAATTATCCTCAAAGAGACTAAAGCTGAATGGTTTGAGATTTAAAGCTGGCTGTGGTGTTTCTTGATGACTTCCCTCCACCTCTGGATCGGTGGGCTGCCGCTGGCCGCCAGCCTCCTGAGGAGGCTGCAGGGCTGCAGGTGAGGCACATTGGGGTGAGCCTGGTGGTAGTGCTCCAGCCTCTCCAGGACCTTCTCCAGCCCCACCATGCTGGCGTAGAACATGGGACCCCCACGGTGCCTTGGCCAGCCGTAGCCGAACACATAAATGCAATCGATGTCTTCGGGTCCTGCAGCTATTCCATCCTCCAGGATCCGGAAGCCCTCATTGATCAGGGCATAGAGGCAGCGCTCCAGAACCTCTTGGTGGGCTACACGACGTGCCACCAGGCCGTGCCGGGCTCGGTATGCCTCCAGGAAGCTGTGCAGCCAAGGGTCAGACCTGGCAACCCGACCCCCGGGTGTGTTGTACTGGTACCATCCCTGGCCGGTTTTCTGGCCGAACCGTCCCTGCTCACAGAGCAGGTCGGCCAGTGGACTGTACCTATGACCCTGTCGGACTCTAGCTGTCGAGCCCGGCTCCACCAGCCTGTCTGCCTTCCTGACTCTCCAGCCCACGTCAAGCCCAGATAGGTCAGACATTCTGAACACTCCCATGGCGAAACCAAACTCTTCCAGTGCTCCATCTACCAGCTCAGGTGTCGCTCCCTCCTCCAACAAAAATAAAGCTTGTTCTAAGTAAGGCTTCAGCATGCGGTTCCCCACAAAGCCA
>JAPXVT010000006.1:18247591-18258906 GCA_029823135.1 Acanthurus reversus | reverse complement strand
CTGTGAGCGCAATGATTGCTTTCAGATTAATGTGGGGTAGAAGGATAAACCATCATGACATGAAAATTCTTAAGTAAAATACCTTAAAATATACTTGGGTACTTACCATCACTGCTTCTGTCTGCTGAGGCAGTAATGGTAAGTAACGGCTGAGCTGTTTGACCGTTTTATCTTTGTGGGAGGTGAGAAGGAAGGTGTAACAGCTTGGGTGTTATTTCCTTGCGTTTGGTTTAAAAACTAGATAATAAAACTAGAGGCAATCACCCAAGAATGTGCGGTTACAAATTTCTCCAATTTGACTTTGTTTTAACTGTATTTTTGTAATACAGTTAATGCCGCCTGCAGGGCATCACTGTTCAGATATGCAGGTGATAAACAATGCAGTCTGTTGTGAAAACAGACACAGTCTTACCTGCTGCCTGCTGACAGACGCTGACATAACACACCTTTGTCTCCAAACCGCTATTTGTTTTATAGACTCCACTGAGGCCTCACACACGCCCACGATCAAATGATCAAATATGGCATAGTTTCTACCGGCTTTAACCGCCATCTGATGGAAGCAATGAAATGTATACGATAATATACTACATCTGCATGTTGTGTAGAGTTTGCACAGCTTCGACCCTCTTGTTATTTATGGATATTTGTGCAGAAGCAGAGCTAATGTTCTTGCGCTTCGTTGGAAGTGGATAATTGAGGCCCTCTTCTTGTCTGTCATGAATTATGATGATGTCATATATAGACACGCCTCTTCCTCCGCCCTCCAAAATTTGGTTTATCTTTCTGCCCTAAGATTTATTACTGGTGACAGATCTACTCATCATTGCAACTTGTGTAAGAGGGTTGTTGAGCGTGACAGGTGTTGATTTCTGTTTATTTATAAAGCTGTAATGGCAGCATGCCGTCATGCATTGCGTCCTGATTAAACTGGTGCCATCGTCATTATTTAACCAGCACAACTGACTGACCAGTGCTCAAAGACCCGCGAGCAAACACTGAATTTGGGAAAACTTTTTTGTGTATATTTGGAAGATTTTTACGACGCACTATAAAAGTTCACACGATTATACTTATATGTCGATTTAAAACCATAATAACTCTGCCATGTAATGTTTTTAGCTGTGTTTTGTGTTTATTTTTTTGTTTTCTTATAAACTATTTTCTGTGTTTATCCCGTTTTAACTTTCCCCTTCACATTCTTTGGAATGTCAATGATTCCTTGGATGAATAAATGGATGAATGCCTGGCTTGGTATCCATGCTAACGCTCGTCTCTTTGTGTCCTGATTTCTGCAGGCTGTGGACTCACGAGACTCGGTTGCCATGGCGCTTTATTCTCAGTGTTTCTCTTGGATCATAATGAGGATCAACCAGAAGATCAAAGGGAAAGACAACTTCAAGTCCATTGGCATCCTCGACATCTTCGGCTTTGAGAACTTTGAGGTGAAAGTTCACTCGCCCTAATTAAATCTTAGTTCGGCAAAAATATCTTCTCAGCTTGTTACTATGAGTAACAGGACAGTCCGCCTGATTTACAAACTTTTCAGAGAAATATAATCGGAAAAAATGTGAAGATGCATAAACATTTATACTTTAATAATAGGATAGATAACATTTGGTTTGTTTAGTTAATGTTCAAGCAAACCACTCAATCCCAGGGAAGCAGATTAGCTTTAAGAGTTTTGGGGTTTTAAAATCTTAAAATAAACATTTGTCGTGTTTTGCTTAATTAAATGTAAACCTTTAAAATTAAGTGGTATGAAAATTATAGTTTAATTCTTTAAATCTTTCGATGAAATGAAACAACTTACCTCTATCTAGGTTAGACCAAAGTTGTTAACTTGTCGTCACTTCCTCAAACAAATTAAAGAAAAACAAAACTGAAGTCCAAATACCAAGCATATATCGAAAACTAATGAAAGATGTCTTGCTTAAATTGCCCCTCAAGTGAAAAATGTGTTTTCCTTAGGGTAAAGGTTAGCGCTTACCCTGATGTCATTTCATTTGGAGATTTGACATTTATGTTGCAGAACGATATAAGTGCCAGTGTTTTCACATTTATCCGCTGAAAGAGGAGGTTTCTTTATATTCACCTCAAATCTGACTTTAACACATGGACATGACAGCTGCGATTCTGTGACATCGCGGTTCTAACATACAACTTTTATAATGTTTCAGTAAAGAAGGAGAAAGCTTGTCTGGTAAAACTTTGAAAAATGCACTTTTGCAATGTTTATAGATTCTTGATTTGTAGATGAGGGAAAGGATATCTTAACAAGATAATTAAATTTGTTGTGGGAAATTTCACACATTTTTGTGTTAAGCCGAATGTTGTTTTTTTGTCTTATAACATGGCTGGGAGGGATTTTTAAGCTTCCCAACTGACTGCTTTCATATCATGTTCCTCCATCATGTAGGTGAACCGGTTTGAGCAATTTAACATCAACTACGCCAACGAGAAACTCCAGGAGTATTTCAACAAGCACATCTTCTCTCTGGAACAGCTGGAGTACAACAGGTAAAGATGTTTACTACACTCTAAACAACTAGAGACAGACAGACTGGGCCCGTATGCTGGTGGATACATCGAAAGTAAAACAAGACTTTGGTGTGCTGGGGGTGGGGGCTGGGCCTCCTCATGGCGATACAGGCAAACTGCCAGACGTTTGGAATCGGGTCAGTTTCTGCCCCAGACAGTTGTTTTCTTGTATAATGGGCCAGCAGCTTGGACATGGCTCATTTCATCACATGTCCACGCAGAACAATGCTGCCATTGTGTCTTCCCAGTTGTTTATATTTATGTATACCCATGATGTGTGTGTGTGTGTGTGTGTGTGTGTGTGTGTGTGTGTGTGTGTCTCCTCGCAGGGAGGGAATCCAGTGGGAGGCCATAGACTGGATGGATAATGCAGAGTGTCTGGATCTCATAGAAAAGGTAACAGACATTCAGTCAGACCCTGAGAGAGCAAAATCTTGACGGGGATTGACTGCTAACCGCGAGCCGGAGCGTGCCAACCCAGACGCCACACTGTGCTTACATTGACCCCCATTTCCCACTCTATTATTATATAGTCTCATTTTGCGTGCTGTGTGCACGGTAATGTACTCCCGTCAGCGGTTAGGTGTATGGTTGATGTGCGGCATTGAGACAGTTGGTGTTATTTTATCACCATGGATAATGATGGTTAAAGCTGAGATCCTGCAGAGGTGAAAGTTTTGCATCCAAAAGGTTTTTTGGGTCAAAATCAGAAAATTGGGAAAACTTGGGGGAAGTGGAGAACACTGCAAGATAAATATTTTATCCCTGTATTTATTTGGGTTTTGGCTTAATGGCACTTTGTGAGGTGATTCCTGCTGTAACAGTATGACTGTGTGTTTCTTTACGAAAAGTGTTACCAAACATCGTTCCTCCTCTGTGAACCCTCTTTTTATAAATAAAAAAGAAAATTGAATGAATTACTATGCTGTTTCCTGGACGCATTGTTATACTAAAAGCTGCCAGATGTGCCCTGATGGGATTATAACTAGTTCCATCATGACTGTGGTGTGTTTCACCCTCTCTACTCCTCTTGTGTGTCTCCCCTTTAGAAACTGGGCATGTTGGCTCTTATCAATGAGGAAAGTCGCTTCCCCAAAGGCACGGACTACACCCTTCTAGAGAAGCTGCACAGTCGGCACGCAGTGAGTCCACACGCACATTTGAAACCTTACATCTTTCACACATGCAGCAGTGCACACACACTCCATCCCTCCCAGGCAGACACTCCCACAAGACATAAAAATGACCCATATCCCTCCGTCAAAGCTCCCTAACCCCAGTGGCAGAAATGCCTTTACCACCCACCAGTTCAGACAGCCTCAAAGGGTTAAACCTCCCTCCTGGCTGAGGGAGTAGCGGCATTGAACGGCTGTGTGGCACTCATACACACCCCAGAGTCGCTCTCACATGCAAACACAACAATGCTGAAATGTGATCAGCCATTCTCCAGTCCCAAACAGCACTGTGTGCAGGAGAAAAGAGTGTCCTCGGAAGCCCGGCAGGTTTTTCTGTGGCTGACAGAAAAAAACACTAGGGTTACAAAGTGAGGCTGAAGAACTGCCTTAGTTTTAGGGTCATAGTCGAGGAGGCGACAGAGGGAATAGTTGATATGATATGTTTATTGCTGACATTTTTTGTCAATTAATCGACAGAAGGCTAATCATCACAATAGAGTGCCCCCTAAGGTGTCATTCCAGTGGAGAAAATACAAAATGTTCCCTCCAGGGTGCCCCCACAGTGGAGAAAACATAGTACGGTGTCCTTAAGATTGACCATCCAGTGAAGAAAATTGATCAATGTGCCTACAAAGGTGCACTTCTTATGAAGAAAACGTATTGCAGTGCTTTTTATGGTGCATTTCAAAATTATACACAGCACTCTATGGTGTCTTTTGGATTAAGAAAGTGTGATGAAGTCCCCTCTAAGGTACCCCTATAGTGGAGAATGCATTAACCAGTTCATTGATGGGTGCCCTGCAAGTGAAGAAAAGGTAACTCAGTGTGCTGCCTGCATGCAAGAAAAGGGTTTCAAACTATTTTACCATAAATGCACCACAGTTATCTGTGTGCTGTTGTCTCACAGCATGCAGCTGATGCCACTTTTTCTGCTAAAAAATATTGAAAAAATAGAATTCCCCCTTTTTTTTCTTTTTTTTTTTTTGATAATGACAATTTTCACCAGCTGCAGCCATAGATGAGTAACTAACCTGACTCTTTGTCTTTTCCCCTCAGACAAACCCTTACTATGTGAAGCCCAGAGTGAACGACCACCAGTTTGGAATTAAACACTATGCTGGAGAGGTAATTAACTGCGCGCTTACACACACACACACACACACACACACACACACAAACACACAGATATAAAGCACAGCCGGGTTCACCTTCCTCCTGGAATGAGTAAGTTCGGGAAGTGAGGTAATTTTTGGATGAGCAGCAGGATCATCTTTGCCAAATTCTGCTGCAGGATGTCAATGCTACAACCCTCCTATGCTGCCTTTTCCCCTGAGTCAGGAAAACCCGCTCCACCATTATCCTATCTTTTTTTTTTACTGACATGACGGCAGAAATGATCCCTGACAAAAGTGTAGAGAAAGGCGAAATACATCAGGGAAGAGGAACAAATGTAGAGAGTGAGCAGGGCAGGAGGGATGGGATGTGGGGGTTGAATAGAAAGATTGGCATTGATAAAGAATGGCCTTATGAAGCCTGCCTCAGACAAGGTCTCCTCAGTGTGAATGTGGCAGCTCGGTCAGGAGCCTGGCATGGTTGTCTATGGTAATGACTTGGTCCAGAGAGGACAAGCAGACCAGCCAGTTGTTCTGTCTCTCTTTCTCTCTCCAATGTTCCTCTCTGGAGAGTTCAGACGCCTCTCTGAAAGCTCCTTCTGTTATCTGAAACGCTGCCGTGAGTGCAGTGAGGGAAACAGTAGCATCCTTGCATAGACGTGATTATCCGTGTGGTGCCAAGAAAATGCAGTCAATTCAAATCAAATCTCTCGTTATGAGACTTTAACGAATAAAACTTCACCACAATTCTTGAACTCACGGGTCGAATATAAACTAACTTTGTAAGCGTTGCAGATAAGCTGTATTTTATTTGTGTGGATTCAGCGTTTACTGTGTGCGTGGTTTTTTGCACTCACCAGCTGTAAGATTTTGCATTCAAACTGCACAACTCCTGCAAACTCCCATTTCTCTGCAGGATCATGAGACCATCCTAGTTTTAGCTGACTGAACCTGAAACTGACAGACACAGAGAACCTTTTGTATGAGTTTTTCTAATAAGAGAGGAAAGGAGCGTAATTAGCTGGTCTGTGATTTACAAATACATGTGTTGTCAGGTTTGGATCTCACGGCTCCGCATCAGCCCGAGGCTTGAGAATGGGGGATGGGGGTTGTTATTGTATTCTGGTTTACGCACGCAGCCGTAAACACAAGTTCACATATGTGCTTGTGATTAAATGAAAGTGTGTTTTTTGTTATTATCCATGCACTTTTCAGCACAAAATACCTTACGTGCATTTTTGTTTTCATTATACAGAAGCATGCACACAACACTCATACACATTCAAACGCAAACTCAGAGTGCGTTACAGTGGGTCAGGGTGAGTAGAGGAATGCCCCGTTGCTCAGACGAAGGCTGTGCAGAACTCAACAGGTGACAGCATTAGCACATAGGCGCTGAGCTCTGCACGAAGAGGCCCGTCGCCCTCCCGTCTTTGTTCACACCGGGCACTAAACACGCACTGACAGCCCCGCTCATGTCACACTTTATGCACTTGCGTGTGAATGTTCTGATGACATTAATGGCCCAGACTTAATAATGAGCCTTTAGAAGATAAATATAGTGCATGGAAATGTGGAAAAATGAGCTTTATTTCCATGATGCATTGACATTCAGTCTCTAAGCATGTAAATTATGGTTGCGCAAGTTTTGCATGCAAATAGATTTATTTTAAAGTATCTGCACCTCTGAGAGCAACTCAGCAAATGCAGCACTGTGCAGTAACTGTATATATGCACACATATACCATCTTTAAGTTCATGATCTTAAGGTAAGTCTAATTTGGAACAGTATTTGTAGATGTTCAGAAAAGGGGGAATGACCGGTTTTTCGACGTGGTCAAAGTGGAGGAAACAATGGAAGAGCATGGGGCGCTCTTGGACAGCACGGGAAAATCTTGAACACAAAAAAGGGAGAAGGCCAAGCACTCCAAGCATAAAAATGTAAAGGAATTACTTAAAAAGCCTTTATTCTAGTGGCTTAATTTAAAAAAAGCCAACATGGTGCGACCTCAGGGGTCTTCGTTTGTAGATGTTTCTTTAAATTAGAGCAGCTGTGTAAAAGGACCCAACCAATATCAGTTTGCTGATAATATCAGCTCATATTGACCTGTTGCAGACAAATCAGTATTGGTGTATATGTTCTCCGGTATGTGCCCACATTAAAACAGTTTTTTAAGGGCTTAAAAAATGTAGTTTGTCCAACAGACTGTGGTCTGTTTAATAATTAATAAGTGAAGTGTTAAAATGTAAGATTTCCTGCCTCTATTACATATTTCTGTCACAAGTATCTGATCACAACATTCAGGTGATGTATCAGTTATTAAGAATTTTCTTGCTTCCTGATATCGCTATCAGTATCAGCCCCAAAAATCCCATATCGGTTGGGTCCTGTTATGTGTCGCTACAAAAGCAAATATCTCTGTAGTGGATTGTGAATCTACAGTAAACAGTAAAATGTAAAAAAATAACAATAAAATGGTGTCGCTGTGTATTGTTATTCATGTCTGTGTAATAGGATATTAGCCATTGACTGGACATGGTCTGTTTTTTAATAAAATATTTAAAAAGCCTGTTTTATATTTGGATGATGCTGCAAATCAGTCATGCAAACCCATTAATTCTGCTTCATTTTGCACAATGCAAAATCATGTATGGCCTAAGTATACACTTAATATACTTATTTCAGTTTTTCCCATTTATTGATTGAAGTAATTCTTTTTTAAATTAAAGCCGAAGTGGCGTCTTATTTTATCTGATCTCTTGTCTTTGCTCTTACCTAATTCCCTTGTGTTTCCTCGGTTTTAGGTGCTTTATGATGTGCGTGGGATCCTGGAGAAGAACAGAGACACCTTCAGAGACGACATCTTGTTTATTCTCAAAGACAGCAGGTGAGCAGCTCACACTTTCTGCCCTCTGCATGCTGAACGCACATCTGTAAGATTCAGTTCATGTGCAGGTTTTTACAATCATCTGCTCTGCACTGTGCGCCTGCAGGCTCGACTTTATCTACGACCTCTTCGAGCGTGTCGGCAGCAGAAGCGGAGACGAGACCCTGAAGATGGGCACGGCCCGACGCAAGCCCACCGTCAGCTCTCAGTTCAGGGTGAGACCGAAGCTGCTATGATCTAACCCTCAGATTCCAGCTCAGCGCCCATGACTGCATGATTGTGCCATCAGAAAGACAACGAGTTAATTGTCTCCCATGTGCTGCTGCGTATAATTATCACTTATCCTTTAACATTTGGCTCTTTTCCTTGGCATCATGAGTGTGAGTGCAGGGCACGGAGACAAAGCATGACAGAAATCATGGAGAGACAGAGGGAGAAGGAGGAAGTAGTCAGTGTATTTGATCTGCAGAGAATGATGGGAGATGGGATGTATGAAATATGTGGTTGTGGAGGTGGATGGAGGGGGTTGCAGGGGAGGGCTTAGCGTAGCATGTCCTAACTGCAGTGTGGAGAAAAGGAGCAGGGGAGGATTTGGCAGACTGCCCTGGGCTACAGTTCCTAAAGCCAGGGGATTAGGGTTGATGGCTGGGCAGAGAGGGGCCAACCAGGGGCCAATCACGCTCAGCTCTGCCAGGCCAGGCCTCGCTGGAGACAGACAGTCTGAGGCAGCGAGGAGAGCGAGGCTGACAGAGCCTGCGAGGTTCAAGGGTCCTCGGAGTGTGTGTTTGTGTTTGTGGTGTGTGTGTTAATGTAAACATGGACTAAATTACACCATGTGAAAGATGGAAAGTAAAAAACTACATTTACTCTTGACTTTCTGATATGTTTTGTCTGCAGCACATTTCTGATACTGCTTAGCTTTATTTTTCAAACATTTCAAGACCTTTACTTGCATTGGAACTTTTGTTAGTACTTAAGCACCCATGGTGCAGTAATAGTGATGAAAAGTAACCACATTTGCTCAAATACTTTAGTGAAGGGCACTTTTACGTCACTTGAATATCTCTTCATTTTTTTTATTTCTTTTTAAAATTTTATTTTACTAGATTTAAGAGAGAAGTTTTTACTTTTTACTGCTTTTTAAATTTAGCAAACTGCTAGAGTCCTTTGTAGATTAATATTTTGGAAAGTGCTTACACTGCACTGACTACACTGTCTATATTTAGAGTTTTATTTTCTTGCATGAAAAGCAAAATGAAGTGAATGTTTGCACTGAAGTAACAGCGTCTCTGCTGTGTGGATTTTAATCCTCCTGTTGCTGATGTGTTTCAGGACTCTCTGCACTCCCTCATGGCCACACTAAGTGCCTCCAACCCCTTTTTTGTACGTTGCATCAAACCAAACATGGACAAGGTAGGTCATGCAAATTTCATTGCACCAAAAAAAAATTTTTAAAAAGAAATGAAAAAAAAAAGTCAGAAACCCTGCCAGGTCTTGTCAAGGTCAGCGCCTGCAGAGTTAAACCTCCCTGGTTCTATTCATAGCTCCCATTGCTCAGAGCTAATATATAGTCTCATTACCGCAAAGTCATGTAAATGTTCCACTTAAAAATTCGCTCTTCTTTTTTGTTTTTGCTGCAAATTTTTATCACTAATAAATGGATACCACTCTCCTGCTTTGGCGCAAAGACTCTCATTGTACACACTCAAATAAAAGGGCTGTGGACCAGCACATTCCTACCACTTTACCCCCTTTAGCAGAGGTCAGAGGTCGCTGCTGGCCTCTTCAGCTGCAGCGGCTTGGCTGATGCTCCGCTGATCTGGCTCATCGGTGGAATGCCAAGATAAGACCACAGCGCTGTGGCTGAAGTGCAGCCAGCTTTTGCTCCACCACTCATTCCACATAATGGCGGGCAATCACTTTGACAGTGTGTGCTGTTATCCAATTTTTTATGGATATTGGATAGTTTGAGTATTTTTCATATTATATTACAGTATGTTTCTTGACTCTGTGTGTCAACAAGTGTGCTGGCTGCTGTTTAATCCAGTGACACTCCGTCTGTTACTGTTACTCATTAATGAACACAGTGTGGCGATTGTCTCCCACTCTCAGCTCCCCCTCCCATAGCTTCATTCCACACCTTCTCATGTACATATTAGCATGGAAACTGCACTATCTTCTTCTCACCCTCTTTTCTCTCTACCCACCTCCCTTACTTTGTCTCTCCCTCACCCTGCCCCTGCTCTCATTGGCTGTGCCTCACATTCGCTCACCTGGCCTTGGTTGGTCAAGATGGAACAAGCTGTGCCTCTATAAATCCTGCAGAATGACAGGATAGCACACACACACACACACGCACGCACGAAATGTATTTACACTCTCCTTGGAAAAAGTGTCACAGAGGAAAGGGTCAGCTTGTTTTCACTCAAACAAGTCGGCACGCCGTGCCTCCTTCAGCTGCCTGGATCCTCGGCTAAAGAGCAGAGTTCAGAGCTGTGTGGAGGTGCCCATTTATGCATGTGTGTTTAATTATGACCATGAGCACATGCAAGCCTGTAAGTGCTGTTGTATCCAAAGTGTGTCTGTTTAAATGCATGGTAGCATTAGCCTGTAATTAGACTGACACATTTGGGGAATGCAGTGGTCCTGTGCGGAGCTTATTCAGGGGACAGTGGCCTCTGTGTGGTCCCTCTGAGAAATCAGGTAGCCTGTGTAGAGGTGTAGGCAGCAGACACCACAGATCCTGTCTGATAAGCAGTGAGGATCATTGCTAACACAGAGCTGTGCACAATAAAGCTGATTATTTCAGAAACAAAGGTCTTGCAAGGCGAGGCGAGGTCTTGCTCAACACTGTTCAGGTTTCTCCCTGGTTGCGTGTGTTTTTGTTAAAGGAACCTGATTGTTAGTGTAAAATGATAGCACTCACCACGGTAATTTACTTTTTAGTTCAAGTTTAGCTTGACTCAGCAGTAGGATCTTTTGAATAGGTGTGTGGGCTCGACAGTGGAGAATTGTGTTTGCCTGCAGAGTTTAGCTGTGCCACATATCTTCCACTAACAGATCATCACCAAAACAGCAATTGCGCTGAATGAGGCCTGCAGTTTGCTGGTGGTCACCTTTCAATGCATTGCTGATGCTGAAAAATGCCATAATCTAGTAAAAACTGGGCTCTTAGTGTTGCTGTCCTTTGAGAGTAATGAACAGACATTCTGGTGTTTGTAGTTTTCATGTTGATTTGTCGTTTGTCATCTACAGAAGGCCAACCAGTTTGATCCAAATGTGGTCCTCAACCAGCTGAGATACTCTGGGATGCTGGAAACTGTGAAGATCCGCAGGGCTGGATTCCCTGTCAGGAGAACCTTTCAGGACTTCTACAGCAGGTCAGCAAATTACCAAAGCATAAAAAATGCCGTCAAGGCTGATTCATGTAGGACAAAAAGAAAAAAGACTAAATAAAACATCAAAATCTAAGATACAGGAATCCAGGAAGTAACGAATTTTCTCCTGTCCGTGTATATAAATGCATTCAGTGTGTTTATGTGTATGTGTGTGTGTGTGTGTGTGTGTGTGTGTGTGTGTGTGTGGGTGGGGGGGGGTGT
>JAPXVT010000006.1:17911748-17921970 GCA_029823135.1 Acanthurus reversus | reverse complement strand
GGGTTGGCGCTGCTCTCTCTCACTGTGCGCACTGTGGTACGAAACAAGAAATATTTTACTATGACATCAAACCTTATCAGTGCTGACTTTTCAGGTGGTGGGCTACAATTTTAACATTGTAGTGGAGCTGTATTTTAAGACGGTGTCATAATATTTAATTATTGAGTGATTGGGGACCTCACACTTGTTGTAGGCCCCTCCCAGTGAAAGGATCTTGTGGTGTGACCCCGTTGTCGGTGATCAGTCATGTGGTGTGCAAACCTCAATGATTGAAAGACTCCCGAAACAAGACAGACAGTTGTCTAGTGTGAACAGTCAAGAGACCCGATGACTTTGCAGGTTGTGCAGTGTGTTCAAGCCATAACTCCAACAAAGCAGCGTACACTAGCCAATCAGAGGCAGAGCAGGTCTTCATGAAAATAAGAGGGAGTGTGAATTTTCAAGGCAATAGCCCTTCGGAACATATGCCTCTTTAGGGGGGGATATTAGAGGCTGTTGGACAAATGTACTCTCAGTCCAGTGGGACACTTTTCGGACTGTTGGGGTTTGGGAATAATGGGCCATCGGAAAAATAGGTAGTCTCCTTGGCTTGGGCACATCCCCAGTGTGCTTTTTCCTACATGACCAATAGAAGCTGTTTGGCCTAAAGGAAATCCATAGATTGCCGTTTTGCTGAACTGATTCCCTTTATAGCAGCATTTAGAATTGCTTTCACTTGGTAATATGTGCTCTCCTGGCTGCGTTAATGGCCTACAGCCATATGTTCCTTTAGCCTGCCTGACTCCCCACCTTGTGTGGAGATGGTTGGCAGTCCCTGCTCCTTATTCCCTTTCCTTCCTTCCCTTTCCAACAGCCTCCACACTCAAGCAATTGCCTCAGCATCCAATCTCTCCCCTCCCCCACAGCAGTACACTTCTCCTGCCTTCTCCCTCCATCAGCTTCCTCCTTGTTCTCACTGCTCAGGCGATGCTCCATGGGCGGAATAAACCTCAGAGCTGCAAACAACTGGACGCCACCTTCTAAAACAGTATTTAACAGACAAAGGGGCTTATTTCTCTCTTTGAAAAGTCAAACTGTGAAAAACAGGTCACTGGATGCTTGTGCATTTTTCTACACTTTACCACTTGATGGTGGTCACCATAGAAACAGATGATCAGACAGGACTTGTGGCCACAATAGCAGTGTCTGTTTCAAAATGAGATTTTTTTTATTCTTTTATAGGTACAATTTGTTCTACCCTTTCATTGAAAAGAAGAAGTCATTTCTGAAAAGCCAAACAACTAAGAAGCATATTATTCAGACCTGGGAATTGAACTTTCCTCTCCTCAGTAAACACACTGCCCAGCATCCTTATATTCTCCTCCACAGCTCTTCCATCAGCACATTCAGCTGTAAGAAAGATCCCAAAAGAAGACAAAGGGAAATTCTGCTTCCTGTTTAGCAAAAATAATTAGGAAAGAGATAATTAATTGCATCGATTGTTGTTCCTCACAATCCAGAGATAAAGCAAAGGCATTTTGTGGCTAGCCTTGGCCGCAGCGAGTGCCCGACAATGAGATCAGAATGAATCTTGGACGGTGCTGGTGCTCGATGTGTATGCAGCATCCAGAGTCTCATGCTTGTTTTTGCTAGCATTTTTCTCATACATAACACTTGAGCTGTTTCCACAGCCGTGATAGACTGTCAGGGGACTTTGCTGACAGCACTGCACTGGTGAGTGAGTTTGTGTGTATGTGTGTGTGTGTGTGTGGTCATTTGAGTGACTGAGTGAAAAGGAGAGCCAAACATAAAGGGAGATGGGGAGAGAGAACGAGGGAGGCAGGGAGGGAGATTTTGTCACTAAATAGGAGGTTTGCAAAGAACTCTTTGACGCCCACCTTCCTTTTTTCAGTGACTCGCTTTGTTAGAGTTCATCTAGAGAAGTCATTTGAATAAACCTTCATTTTCAAAAAGCAGTCAATTTTGAGTTTCATTTGCTTGGAGCTTGTGGGTTGTTGAATCATAAAATAGTACAGTTTTTTTCTCCCCTCAAAAATCTAGATTGAGACCCTGGCTAAATGCTTTGACAGAGCTGCAGTAAATAGACCTTTGCTCCCAAATCTGCCCCTTGACTTTTACTCTGTCCTCTGTGTGTCAAGTGTAGATCTGCAGCTGAGGATTTGACAGAGACAGGCAGCGGATATGATGCTCCGGCTCCTACAACCTGGATGAGCTTCTTTTAGGCGGCCAAGTCTGTGAATACCACTTAGGTTTTTTTTTCAGCGACTATCAAGAAACACTGGCAGGCTGCCTCCGAGTTTACAGTGCTTTTCTATTCCAGACCCCAAAGAACCCATTTTATCTTTGCTGTCACTCCGCGGAGTGTGCGGCTGCTTTACTTTGTTAGACCGGAGAAGCATCCAGCTCTGTGTTATCAAGGAAAGTGCATTTATTTAGAGTCTCAAGCTGAGATGGCTTTTGGGCATCTAAATCTCCAAGTTTATTCCCGACACTTCCTGCCTCTGCTTTTTTTTCAGCCCGTAATGGAATCAGCTGGGAGTCAGCTGTGAAATATTGCATACACTGTGACTGTACAGTGGAGATAAAGCACCTGTAATCTTCAGACAAGTATCCCATCTCAGTGCTGTGTATTCATTTCCAAAGTCCACTGTATTTTTCTGAAACTCCATTTGATTTTCATTTTGGGATTATGCTTGGATATGTGATTTAAAATCGTAGTTTTTGCTGAGATATAACACACCTGCACACATCGATGCAGAAAGTGTTTCTTCTCTGACTCTCCCTCATCTTTCCCCTCTGAAGTTTACCTTTAATGAGATGCATTTATATCTGTCTTGAATTTGTGGATGCAGCAGAGGATTATTCTAATGCTGCTCATGCTGTCACATGGATATCTCATACAGCATGAGAGCTGTAAACTGCCTGGTGAAGTTAAGCGATGAGGGACTTCTGAAGGGATTTCACACTTGTTTGGGTTGGCCAATCAGAAAAGATCATATATCCCACAACCTGTATACTATATCATAGTTGCAGATGTCATGAAAAAGTTCTTACAAGGATTTTATATTATTTGCAAATGTCAGATGATGTTTTATTTTCAATTTATGTTGCTTTTACATATTGCTGCATTTAAGCTTAACTCCCTTTTATGCAAACTGTATTGTGCAGCATGCATAATTTTAACTCCACTTGTAGATTTCATTTATTTGAATCCAAACCAAACCAAATATGATAAAAGAAAATAAGAAATCTATCTGAAAGCATGAAAATCCCAAAAATTTATGTGTGAAGTTTTTTCTGACATCAACAGTTTTATAAAGTAGAGTTTAATCTTAAAGGAGAAATAACTTAAGTCGGCAATGTGACAGCTGGTTCTACAAAATGTTCAGATGGTTCTTACATGTGAGAGCAATTCATCAATAAACAGCCTATTACTCTGAAAATCATTTCTGTTGCATATGCCGGAATTATTTGATGTTTTTGACCAAAGGAGCAGCAAAACAAGCTGTCAATGTCACATTAACATGGTTACACCATATAAAGTTGTTTTAACACTCATTTTAGTTAACAGTTGGATAACTATGTCTCCAGAAGACAAGGGGCAAAATAAACGTTCCTTCAACGTCGTGTTTCTGGCCTGGAGGTGAATCTAAGTCCACCTCTCTATCTTTTTAGCTTTCTTTGGAATAACTGAGATACATTTCCCTCCTTCCATTCTGTTTTGATTTCTGTATTGCAATTTCGGTAATTTTATAGCTGCTAAAGTGAGTTTATGTTCTGATATGCCAGTGATTAAGTTGTATGTTTTTTATTAGATGGTCTGGTTTGCTCAGGTCCTGGTTGTTCTTTTTGGTCTGCTTATCATTTGGCTCAGCTAAAATTTATTGGCCATATTCTTTATTCTCTTTCTGTGTTCTGTTAAGGCAGTTTGGATTGAAATTTCCTATTAGAAGAAGCCCTTCTTTACTACATTTTTTTGAGGACATCAGATGGCAGATCAAAGAATACATTCTTACATGGGTGGTGGACGCAAAAAACAAGCGGTGTGACAACGTAACGGGGTCTAGGGGTGCTCCCCCAAAACTTTTAGAAGAGAATATCTCATTTTGTGTATTCTAATGCATTTTTACATGTGGTTGATTCTTTTATCTGGCTAGTGGATCAGTTGGGTTTCTATTTGTTAAAACTGGAAAACCTTGCTACGAAGGGACTCGGCTGATAGTTTGTTGAAATTAACTGATTTCTGCTACCATCAGTCATTAAGACTTATTTTGCTCTTCTTTGTCCATGTTTATGGGGAAGACAGCATGTCAAATTAAGAGATGCTGGCCAAAATATGGAGGACTCTAGCCTTCCTCCTCATCTTCTTCCTTGGTCAGGCAATGTTAGTGCTTTTTCTATATCTTCAGTGGTGCTGATGCTCTGTCTGCTCATTGAGATCTGTCTGCATGGAATCGACAAGGTAGCAATAAAATCTTGTAGTGTGTATTTTTATTGATTTGGCTATTCTCCCAGCGATAAAGTGGCACGGATTAGATAGCAGTAAAAAAGGTTGTAGGGAATTATTTTAATCAATGTAAGTAGTCTCTCATTGAGAAAGCAGACTGGATTTGACCGACAGCGCTCTGGAAATAGTGCTGAGCGGATAGACAGATGCCAATATTTTTAACACAGTAAAAGTGGGGGATCACATTTTGGATCATCACTTCAACTGCGTCATCCTCACAGTGTACACAGTCCACACATATTAGCTTGGGGGTGGGGGGGACTTGCTACTTTCTGTCATGAATGACGGTTGATATAACCATGTTTGCTACACTGTATCAGTTGTGAAAGTCCTACACAAGTTGGAAAACTGAGCAATGTTGTGCCTGATTAATAAAATCTTCCGGAGCCTGTAAAGTTGTGTCGCAGAACTCCAGATGTTTTTAACAACGAGTTATTAGCCAGTCAGCCACAGTTAGCATTAGCTGGTAGCCTCAGGATTTTCTATCATTAATTATGGCCGATATAACCATCATCTCTGCACAGTATCAGTTGTGGAAGTCCCAGAAAGGTTGGAAAATTTAACGATGTCGTGTCTGTTTCCTAACAAAATCCCATGGTGTATAAAGTCGTGTTGTGGGGGCTCCGTGGTGTTCACACACAGCAATAGTTCTGTCAAACACCATGTCTGATTCAGTGTCCGTTCATTAAATTCTGGCAGCATTCATGCCGTCAGGAAGTCAATGACATTGGAGAATATCAACGCTGATTGGCTGTCACAGCTCAGCATCACGTGATGACGTCCAAAAAGGTCAATATATCCGACTTCAAGCGATGAGGCAAAGAAGGTGATGGGCGCCACGCTGAATTATCATGAGATTTGTGTAGTAAAATCGTGTCTAATCACGTCTTTTCATTGACTTTGTACGTAATCTTGTGGCGTTCATTGTGTTCATCGCTTTCTATCTGACACACCTTTAGAGGTTGGTGGTCGACAATTACATCAGAAGACATTTCAGTGACAGTGTGATTGTAACTCAAACACACTATTTTCAGGAATATCAATTTGTTTGCATTGGTTGCCCTGCCTCCCTTGCTGTGCTCTCTGTCTCATTAAACATTATAACCTGGAAGTGTAAAGACCCCTAATGGATTCTGTCTTTGACATGACTCTCCTTATATGTAAATGTCCACCAGACTGCCCTGTTGTTCTTGCTGCTGTTGGAACGATGCTGGTGGCTGTAAAAACAAAATGAGCTGAAAGACACTAAAACTCTCTGTAGAGCTGTGGAGAACAGCAGAGAGGGTCAGATTTAAGCTTGAGGACTTGAGGTTCTTATTTTCAGTTCAGTGTCACACTAAACTCCATTATCAGCCTGCATGAGTCTTATGTTTCACCTGTGAGAATCACATTTTAATGCTTCATTCTTTTTCATCTGTAATGTAAAAAAAAACATTTTTTTCCCAAACAGTCAGAAAAAATGTAGAAGTGTGTGTTCTGCTTATAGTTTAGTTATAAAATCTTAGCGTGCTTTGCAGCGTCTCTCCTGCTCAGCTGCTGGCAGCTCTGTGGACTGAAGTCAATCACAGTGGATGGGAGTAGAGAAGTTTCTGCCACTGTCTGGTTTGAAAGTAGTTTAGCCAACGTTGCTAACATCCATCCAACAGAGCAGAGAGCATCAGAGCAGCCGACAGACTGGAGTTGTGCTGCTTGATGCTGCCATGCATTAGTTAGTTTTATGGTCTGTGCCAAGTTTTTTATTTTTTAAATTACATTGATGATTGCTTTAAGGACTTAAATTGAGCGTCAGTCAACAGCATTTAGCAGCAGGTTAGGCTAATTTTACCAAGCTCTTCTCATTTGGGTACCCACCCAGTGGGACCCTTGAACTCTAATGTGTGTCAACATAGGAAATCATGTAGATTACACCACAGTGTGTAGTCATACTGAGACTTGGTCTGTAAAGTTTACAGCTCGCCATGCCTCTGCATTGCTCTGAGTACAGTGACACAACTGAAAAACAAAAAAAGCAAAAAATGTGAGTCAACTGGAGGTTCTTCAACCATTTATTTTATTCATCAACTTTTAGGGGGCAGCCATTTGCCATTACATTTTTTTAATATTACCTTATTGATAAGTGTAGTTTTGAAGATGACTGGAAGTTGTATTTCCATAGTGTCTAATGCCGTGTGTGGTGATGTATTTCTGAGTGAAACAACGGTACCAATAACGTTACAGCTAACGTTACTACATTTATTCAAATCCATCTGTCTCTCTCTCAATCTCAATCTCTCTCTCTCTCTAAAGCTGTCTGTCTCTTTATCTGTCTATCTATCTTAATATGCAACTATTTGCTGCTATCTGAATCTATCTGTCCGCTCTGAGCCACCTGAAATATGAATTATGATTGAAAGGTAGATGCTATGATGTGATTTCTCCTCTACCAGATCACCCTGCAGATTTTTTTAAACATGGATAAAAAATGATAGACTTCGGCGAAAGAATACAAATTAATGCAATTTAAAAAAAAAAATTGGCATACATTGTAAAATAGGTGCACACTATGACCAGGGATATGATCCAAAAGGGTGAAAAATGCTTTCTTCATGTCATCTCGACTTTAAGTATTTTTTAATGCTGGATTTTCACCTTTAAATAGTAATTTTATTGTGGATTATCTATTGTCACTTGAGGAAAGGACTCTCAGGCATTTCTGTCACGACTAACATTGATTAATTGTTTTGACACAGATTGACTGACAGCAGATTATAATTAATTACGAGAATCTCTACAGAATCTGATGCATATTAATTTGAAGGGCCACTTTACCGAGGATTTAAAATGTATTGGTGTTGACTTATACATAGTCACAGGGGGTAACAGATAACCATTTACTGAAATTGAAGTGTAATGGAGCCATATGGTTGCAAATTTCTTCCCTAATGGGCTGAATGAGGAACTGTCTCCTCATCCATTCCAGTGATGGTCTCAGTGTGTTTGTCTTTGGGTTCTCCTGCCTCCTCTTTCCTTCAACAGACCTCATGTGGTTTAACTGTTGAAAACTAAATGGATCTGATTGTGTGTTGATTTGTTTGTGTTGTGTGAGTTCTAATTCTTTTTATTCATCGGTTAATCAGACGATTTTACTTTGAATCACAAGAAATCTACAAAAAAATTCCTACCAAAAACATCCAGAACCCTGGGTGACATGTTGAAATTTTTTTGTGTTGTTTTGTATTGTTTTTGTCCATATAAGAGAAGTGGAAAAATCAGCAAAGCCGAAATCAGCAGATAATAACATTTTTGCTTAAAAACCATTTAAAGAATTATCAGATTGTGGACTAAGTTGATCTCAAGTGACTTTTGATTGATTTAATACATTTCACTTCTTTTTATTTTAGTGTATTGCATAAATACGTAAGAGCCATTCATCTTTGAAATTTTGTGTTGATATAAATCCAGGGAACTCTTCTGACATGTTGTACATTCACTGATGTTATCAACACCCTAACTGATTGTGACAACACTTAACGTCACATATTTTTGTCCCACTGATGTGAATACCTCAGTTGCATGCAAACAGCAGCAGAGAAATTACAGGATGTGTTTCTTTATCCCCGCACTGTGTTTGTGTTTATAGCACAACCTTCATTATAAAACAGAATGTGATGCCATGAAGATGACACACAAATATAAAACACTACAATATACTGTAAGAGTGAAGGGCGATAAAGGAAGATAAACTGCCTGTATGCTTTAATATAGATTATATTTGTAATAGAAGCTGAGCAAAATATATGGTTGATTTAGCCACTGCACTGAAACAAAGGCCGTCTGAGCTGATGTTTTGGGTTGTAAAGGGTCACGTTTCAGTGACGATAATACCGTTCTGCTCTGACTGGAGCCGTATAGATGATTTGGGGCTGCTCTCAAAGGAAAATTCATTTTGAGCAGTTGGAATTTTTTTCTTTTACACTGTCGTGATCCAAGAGAGAGACTTCTTTTCTCTTTTTTGTTGTCACAGTTACTTTTTGACCAAACTCAGCAGTGAAAAGGTTTATGGCTGTCGCATGCACACATTCCTACAGTTTTGTTTCCATAGAAACACTGAGTCCCGGGCAGGCGTGTATTTTAGAGTTACATAAGCCCTTAGCAGTAATACGAAATACACACCGACATGGGTATTCTCATCTGCCTGGATTCCTATTTTTAGGAATTACACTCCAAAACTGAAGCGGAATTCAAAATCTGATGTTATCATTTCATACTTGTGCTATTTTTAGTTGTTTAGCTGCACTCTCTTATCATGTTGAGGTCTTTGTCTAACATATTCTTCTGCGTAATGTGCAAATTTCCATCACAAATTGAACAGCATCGTGGCCTCAGTGAACGTCGATGCATGCAGTTCATTACTTCTCTGTGCCTGTTAATACCATGTGCCTTATCAATGTGGGTGTTGCTGCAGAACAGCTGGTCTTTAGCAACACAATTGTACATATGTGATGCAACCGTGTGCTGTGTCTATAATTATGCATGGCTCAGGCACCCATCCTGCAATAATGTATGGAAATTAAATGTACATTAATGACCATAATTAAGTCTAGTGCACAGATAGCATCATTTGGCTTTAAAAAGGTTATAGTTGATTAGACTATCCACATCTGTGTGTGTGTGTGTGTGTGTGTGTGTGTTGAGTGGCTCTAAAGGGGTTGAAACAGGTTCAGCTCCAGGCCTGCAAGGTTCACGGGTTTCTGGAGACAGAGGTTTTACAGTAACTCATACACCATCTGCAGGAACAATAGAGCATTATTAATAGATGTAAGACGAAGCTGTTCGGTTCTTGTGTATAACTGTAGCAACCTTTCGCCTCGGGCACAATTTCATTTCACTCGTTCCAACCTTTTTTTTCCTCATCGTGCATCAGTAGAATTATTATTGATGTTTCAGTCATGTATTTACTGTATGGGTGTTAACACGCTAGCATGTACTGTTCAATACAGCAGGTACGGCGGACTTCTGGTGGTGATTAGCTGTTATAAAACCCAAACAAAAAAGCGTTTTACCCCACAGTTTTTGCAGAATCAGTCTATGTAAGCCTGCTGATGATCAAATGATGACTGTGTTTTGACTGGGGGCAGCTTAAAAGGCTCATAAGATTTCCATTCACACTTAATTCTCAATCGCTTTGGCCCTAAAGTTCTCATTAGCTTTGCCTGCTTTATTCACTGCAGCTCGCTTCCATATGCCTAAAGGCGCCGGGACTCTGAAGCAATAGTGCAGAAGTAATACTTTGAATACCCCAAACGCGCTTGATGTTCAGTCCCTTGCACATCTGCGATTGTGTACAGAGCTGTTATCAGTGAATTATTTTATGACCTTGGGAATCGGGCGGAATCACAGATGCCTCCAGTTTTGGTGATGACATCCTCGCAATCAGCAGCAGCGTCTCGCTGTGAATGAGCGCTCTCGTCTTAGTTTGGACCCAACTGTCACTGCCATAACAATATTAAGCTGGTAATTAAAACATGTGATAATAACCTGCTGCAGCCGCTGATTTCCTAATGGATTTCAACAGGCCTTAACACGAGTGCTTCCATTCATTCCTCTGCGTTAAAATAAGGGCTTTTTAAACTAATTTCACCAATTTTGTGGGGAGTTTTTTTTAGATGTAAACCTAATAATAGATTTTCTGGGCTTGCTCAGTAAGAAATGACACTTTTTTTTAGCAGAATCGTA
>JAPXVT010000006.1:17628276-17642286 GCA_029823135.1 Acanthurus reversus | reverse complement strand
GATGTTCAAAGGTTTTTTTTTTTCTTCTTATATTCAAAGAACATAATCCTCAGGTAGTGCAAGCCCGATTGGAAAAATGCACAGTGGGTGCTTTACTTCCAGGTTGGATACCCTCAGGCTATTCAACTTTTTTTTTTTTCAACCTTACGTTCTCATGGTCATTTTGACAGTGAAATATTATCATGGGCCGAGGGATTGATGTTACTGAACTCTATCAGCTTTTTGCATTTATAGGGAAACGCTCTTTTTCCCTGGCTGAACTCAACCCCTGCAACACACTGACATTTAAAAGCTGCGTATTTTAGCATTGCTTTGCACGCTCATTATTTTCTTTCACTATTTATGCGCGTAAGCAAAAAATGTTAAAATACTTAAAAACGTTGCCATTTTTCTTCCATGTCTGTTGAGCCTCAAAGGGATTCTTTTGTTAATTAAAACTGATACGGTGGCTGCTCTGTTGCTGGCTGGACAGCAACTGTTGTGGCTGCTTCGTGGCCACAGAGATGGGAAATGAAGAAGAGGGTGTTTTTTTGTGTAACACACACACACACACACACGAGCAAAACCAGTCTGATGAACTGTGGAGCACAGTGTCCATTATTTTTTGTTTCGGTTTATGAATATCTCAGGAGATGAATGAAATAAGACTTGAGGAAAGCAGCAGATGGAAAAACTCCATCATATCTCAAGAGGTACAAACACTAAACTCTTTCTCTCACACACACACACACACACGCACACACAGATGTACACGATGCGTGCGCAGGCACAGATACACACAGGATTTTCAATTTGCAATCAGACCCAGCGTGGTGAACTCTCCGTGTTCGCCTCCACTGTCCTTTGTATTTGGCATCAAAGTTCCGCCCCGCCATAAAAGCCAAATTCTCTATGACATAGTGGAGATTGCTCTGTCGAAAATGCAATCAGCCAAAGCCGCCTCAAGTGCTGATGAATTACTGTGGCTTAGGAAAAGACAATGACATGACAGTTTTGCACCGATTGGCTCCGTCGAGGGACAAGCACCTCAGGGACCTGAAGACGGAGTCACAACGGAGGCTTGCATCCTCCAAAACTCAATGGATCAACATTCTTGGATGTCAAGTTAGCTGTGCAGTGCAACTCTTCAGAAAACTAACTTTCTACAAAGGTAACGATATTTCTCCAAATATGGCTGAACATTTCTGTTACTGTATATTCACGCAGGGAAAACAGTTCTTTTCTTTTAGTTTTATGCACTAACTAGCTCTAATGTTATGGTAAGTCTTCTCTCTGGTGCAATTTATTTGTAAAATATATTATTTCCTTACTTTCATTTCCTTAATTTGCTTCCCCCTTTGTTTAAGTTTTCTCAGAAAAACCTTTGAAAAAACATAAGCTATGTTAAAATTAAAAATGTAATTCTAATGAGGAGGACGATCCATATTGTAACTCAGAATTAAACATGTTTGAATTTTAATTTCACAGACAGAAGTGATAAAAGCTCCTTTATTTGGTTCATCTGTTGTTTCAAAGGGTTGTGCATGCTGGCAGATTACATTAGACACATTGATTAATGCGCATTGATACAGAATATAAATCAAAATTCCTTAAAAAATGTGAATCTTTACAATCATGAATGGGAGGTAATTTGCTAAACGCAGCGACTTAAGGTATTCTAAATCTCTCTACTTGTGGTGCCGGCATGAAGAAGCTGTCCTGCTTACAATTAAACGGAAAGAAAAAAATGAGAAAAGAAGAAATGATGCGTGAAGACACAAAGAGAGGCTAGCAGTGGCAAATGAAGGTCAACCGTCAGGGCACATTGACACTGAAGGGAAGCAAATTCATGCAGAAAGCTTGAGCTCTGACTTAGTCGAATTAACACACACACTCACACACACCAGCGGCCAGATATGTGATGAACTGTAAGGTAACAAAAGGACGGATGGAGGAGGAGGAAGTGGGAGTACAGGATTCAGAGAATGCAGCGATGGGTACAGTTGCATGTCTTCTAGCATTTTTCTAGGCCAGCTTAGTGACAGTTGATCAAGGAGGGATTACTGACAGCTCAAGGCACAAAATATATTTCTGGAATTAGGAGGCGTTTGATCCGTTTTATCAGATGGGCTTCGACGCCAACTTTCATTGGCCACACATACACTGCGACATCAGCGGCAGATGACACAAACTGAAGTGGAGGAGTGCATCAGCTTAAAGCAGAGGAACTGTGGAGCTTCTTGAGATTTTTTTCACTGAAATGGTGTCGATGTGAAGAAAACAGACATGATGAAATTCAGCTTTGGGCTTAGTTGATGTTCCTGCTCCAACAAACAAGGAGAGAGATGTATGCAGAGATGAAAGGCACCGCAGCAAGAACATTTCATTTCACTTGCTGTTTCAAGTCTTTACATGGTATTACAGTGTATTATCCTGACACTGAATAGCTTTGTGACCATAATAATGCTAACAATAAAGCTGAAGCACATAATTGCTTTCCTGCTAAACAAGCTTGAGATCACTCAGAAACAACCACTGTATGTTTGTGGTAATGTACTTAAAAGTGGAACAGATCAGAGTTCGATAATTACATAGAGAGGTGCTGTATGGATGGTCGGGCTAGAGACCAGCAAAGAGCAGTGGTGACGTTCAAGGGGATGTGGAGCTAAAAGCACCACAGCAATGAGGACACAGGAGGATAGAGGAAATAGCTCTGGAGAGAGGATAATTGCATGAAAACAGAGGTAAAATACAACAGAGAGAGAGAGATGGAGGCAATGAAGAAAGAGCAGGAAGCTGGTCAAACAAACCCAATTTGCAACATCAACATCTTTTACAGGAAGAGTGGGACGATCAGGAGGAAATGCTTGAGGCTTTGGTAGCAAGATGATGAAAAGAAATTTGAAAAGGAGATATATTTCGGCGGGTGATTAAAACCGAAGGGGAGGATGCTCTTTGAAGAGTGGAGAGATTTTAAAAGGGCACTGTGAAATACAGAAAAGACGAAAAGCTGGAGGAGAGGAGAGGAAAATGAAAGAGTAAAAATAATGTGGAGATGGAAATTTACAGAAGGAAAGGATATAGAACAGTGCGGGGTAATGAGGTTTATACAAATGATTTAAGTGACGCAGGAAATCAAATCCTGCAGCATCAACATAACCATTAATGTATTTGCATGGTTTGGCCAAAAGTATATGGACACCCTCTCCATATATCTATGTACATTTCTGGGGTTGTTTGCAATTTCTTTTATTATGAGAAATGTTATAGTGCACTTTCAGTTTTGTGTTGGCTCTTTCACATTTCAAAACCATAACACCCCGGTGCATAAAGTGAGGTTCATGTGGAAATGAAGCCAATTCACTCTTTAATAACAAAGCCCATCTTTGTTGACATTATTCTTTCAGAGTGAGTGTTTATTATCATCTCATAACTAAAAGAAAACACTGGTGGGTTTGTAAGACTTCATAAGTTTATTGTTTCTTTTAAAGTCTTTTACATTCAAACAATCTTGATTTGATGTAAAAAATTGGGTGCAACTTTCTCTTGAACGTTTAAAAGGCACATTTACAGTAGATTCAGAATTTACAAAAAGCAGTTTCAGTGTTTCTGCAGAAACACCAAACGTCAGTTATGCACATGCTGAAAATAATTTTGGATATGAAAACAGTTTAGTAGTACCTCTTGTACCCACATCCTGTTTTGAGCAGAGCAGCCATCTATACAGAGTAGAGCTTAAGTTTTGGTTTTCAACACCTGAACGTGACAGAAGTGATGTTTCCATGTGTGTAGGCCTCAGTTCACATGTGTTGAAGGTCACATTTGTCTCATTCTAAAATTCAAGATGCTACATGAATACAGCTACTGCAGTTCAGATTGATTAATGCTGATCATACTCAATACATTACCATCCTGTATGTACATTCACTTGTGTAAAGGAAGAACATTTTACATTCTCATAATGCATCACTTTAAAGGCTCAGGGACCCTGCTGGATAAACTTTGACACTGACAAATGCCAAGTGCCATAATGTCTGTCATCTCTGTGTCCTGTGTGTTCGTATTTTTATCATTTGAAGTCAGGGGAATCACTTTATTACAGTGTCTATTTCTTCCTGAGCAGGAGAATCTTTGTTCACACCAAGTGGAGACAAAGAACACGAGCACGTTACTAAGTGTTTGCTCCCGTCTCCTCCTCTTCAACCGATCGCTGGAGTCCTGGAATTAACTTGAAGATGTGTTTGCGGACGCTGGCTTTCCTGCTTTTACGGGGCAGGGTACCAAACAAGGAGGAGATCCTTGTTTCCTCCCAGGAGGGCGAGAGGGAGCTGCTGCTGCCGGCCAGACTGGAGCTGCAGGAGCGGCCAAGGGGCTGATGGTGACGATTACTGCTGCTGCTCGATGAGAACCTGCAGGAGCTGTCCTGTGAGGGGAAATCTCTGAAGAAGCAGCCGTCGTCTGTGGAGCTGGCTGCACTGAAAGGGCCGGGAGAGCTCAGATCCCCAGACACACTGGTCTGATCGCTGTCATCAGTCATTGTGCTTCTGTAGCTACTGTCACTAGAAAAACGGCGGCCACAGCGGCCTTTTGGGGAACCCAGGATGGTTGAACAGTCCATTGAGAGGTGAAGGCTGCTGTTGTTCAGGTTTCCTGCAAACACAACAAATTCCCTGTTAATGAAAGTTGCAGCTGACAAGAACTTTGCAGCCGGAAGTTCGTCAGCAGGGTCTGTGTTCATTTCTCAGGGGAACTCCTTTTTGTATGTCTGTGTTTCATTTCTTTTGAGAAAGAGTGCAGCTCTAGAAACATGGTAATAGCTATGAGAAAGGAAGTGCTGTGGTTTGACAGCTGAACAAACTCTCTCACCTCGCACAAGGCGTTTCTCCTGCACTGTAAGGGCTTGCAGCTCCACCAATTTCTCACGTAGCGATTGCTGTATGGACAAAAAAACATTTTGTTTTGACTTCTAGTCACATTCTGTTCGCCTTGGCATTCAGAGCATTTTCTTAAAAATGTAACAACTTCAATTTGAGAGCAGGCAGTCCTTCTGCAGTGATGGATTAGTTGTGAAATGTTAAGCTGTTTCATGCAGTGGTGCAGCAGTATGTAACCTGGCAGTTTGCTCTCATTAATATTGTTTTGTGTGGTTACGTGTTAGCCTTTTTTTAGGCCACCTAATGCAAACACAGAGCTGCAGAGCTTCAATAACAAACATGGGCAGGAAAGAAGAGACACACCTTAAGCTGGTTCATCCTCTTCTCCAGCTCTATCCGCTTCACAACATTGCCACATACAGTCTCCATCCTAAAATCACATAATAACATATAATTATACACTGTCGTTTCACAATCTTCATATTTGTGCAGTTTATCCTCTGTTCTGTGTTGGCGTGCTACCATGACTGTACAGTTAGTCACTCACTTTAGACTGTTGGTGGATTCTCTTATCAGATCAAGTATGTGCTGATGAGACGATCCTTCAATGCTGACCCCATTAATAGTGACGATAATGTCTCCTACAATAAATGAGGACACACAAAAAAAGGAACTCATCATTCACCAGAATACAACCTTAACATAGCCTTGCATTGTATTTCTGCATCAGTGTGACCAAGTGTGTAGGTGGAATATAACTTTTACGTGTTTGGTAAGTGATATAAGTGTCACAGACGGCTGCAGTAGGTATGATGGTTTTGCATGCATATGAAAGCATAGCGCCTGTAGAGGATGTGGGTGGGTTACCTGCGGTGAGACCAGCACTCTCTGCAGCGCTGTCCTCCTGCACCTTACACACAAACGTGCACATCTCCACAGCAGAGCTGTCCTTCAGCTGCAGGCCATAAGTCTGCAACAAGGGACGACTTTGTCAGAGAAGTTGCAAAAACAAAACTTTTCCACACAAAATGTAATCTTTCCAAAGCATGGAATGGATTGGGCATTGAAATGATAATTTCACATTGTGTGCACTTGATAATGGTGCACACAATGTGTAAAATTTGATCAAGCTTACCTGAATTTCAAAACCAAATGTTTCATTGTCCTGCTTTTCCAGTAAAATTGTGATCCTGTGCAAAAAAGACATGCAAAAAATAGTACCAATAAATATTTTATAATTTGTTCCTTATATATTTGATACTCTTTCAATAAAAAATCTATCACAAAAAAATAGAAGTACATTGCATGTAAGAAGATTGAAGGTGAAACCTTCCATTGAATGATAAATTGCATGTCAGATTTGATATATTTACCTTTGTGGGTCGGAGTAATCAACCAGAGAGTTGGAGAAGCTTTGCTTGGGCTGCAAGAGGAGAAACGCAGAGTTCCTCATTTAAAACAATACAGTGGATTTAAATGCTAAACCTTTAGGAGACTATGTGAGAACATGTTAATCCTATAGTGTTACATAACTCAAAAGATTAAAACAGTTAAAAGGCTTTAGGTCAGTTGCAGAGAGCTGCTGTTTTTTGTCACAGTTTGTGGTAAATCAGAAAACTGTTTCTCATTATAAAGCTATAAGAAAATTCTCAGCTGTAATCTAAGATAATAATTTTTATGTCAGTGCTTCATTAAGTTTGATTTAAATTTCAGAAGTGTGTGTGCATGTTTACATGCCATATTTCAACAGCTATACAACACTTAATTTATTGTCTCACCTTGCGTACTCTGGGCAGAGAGCCTGTGTTCTGCCGCTGTCGATCATTGTTTCCTCTCAGTGAGCGTCTGTACCACAGGGAGCATTTCTTCCTCAGACTGTTATCCAGAATGTAATTCTCCTGGCTGCCCTGGCGTTGAAGTCCATTGTAATTCATGGTGGACTGCATGGTAGAGTAGTCCTCAAAGCACCATCATGTCCTGCTGCAGCAGCTCTTCAGTGATTGTGTGACCCTGCCCTGCTGTGCAGCCAAAAGCAAAAAGTATCAAAGCGGAAATCCACGTCATGTGACGGCTGTGGCAGACCTGCATCTGCAGATCTCAGCCTCACGTACCTAATTTCCTGCTCACTTCTTTTAACTTTTTTTTTTCAGCCCTCTGCTCTGCTTCTTGAGAAAGGGTGGTCTGCCGTTTAGAAACTCTAAGGAAGGAGAATGTTTAAGCCTTTTTTTTTCTTGTCATTCCCCTTCAAACAGTCCCTTTCCCTTTCTGCAGTCTTAGCAATTCGATTTATGGTCTGTCAGAAATCAGCAATGCATGAGAAACTGCCACCTCACGCCTCCGCCAGCACCTGTTTCCAGTCTCTCTCAGTTTCTCAATGGGCTAAGCTTCAGTCTGAGCCTGTGCTCTGCCAAGCAGGTCGACTTGTCTTATGAGGACAGACAAAAGGCTGATTTAGCTCGGGGCCAGTGTCTCGCTCCCAAAACAGACAGCATGGATCATTGGGCAGAAGGTATCAGACGTGGTTTGGTTCAAAAGGAAAATCAAACACACACACACACACACACACACACACACAGGCTGGCAGTCACGGAGACAATGGCTGATGGGTTAAAGAAAACTGAGCCACAGTGCACAACCCCGCCTGTGCCTTCAAAGGGAACTCTGTTTACTCTGCAGGAAGAGAATATCAACTTTCATCAAGCACAAAAGCTGCATTTCTTTGGAAACTAGAAAATCTGGAGAAAGTGGTTATTTCGCTTTATTTGTCCATGCTGTATACGTAAGCCTGCTGAAATACTCCTGAACTATTGCCTCACAAAAATTGCCTCTGCCCCACTGACCCTCTGCAGGGGCCGCAGGCCAACCGACCACGGGACCGTCTAAAGCACAGATATCCCATTTTACAGGACTTCACAAATTAGCATCCACATTTTTACTGCTGCAGATTAAAAAATGTAAGTTTCTGTTCTTAAATAGACTCTTACCGGCTGCTTAATAAAAGTGAGAAAGATAACAGAAAAGCATTGGATGCACTATCATTATGATCCTTTGATAGAAAAAGAGGTTTGCTACAACAGAATGTTAATGTTAAAGTTTTAAAGGACAAAGGATAGCTTCATGTTTAAAATTTGAAATTACTCACGCGCTACATGCACACTTTGTTAATAAAATCAAGAGGCTATCTGTCGGTGTTACAGGCTTTTTAGTACAAATTTCCTGTTTGTCTGATCATTGTTTCCTAAAAGAGCTGCTTCCAAATGTGTACATATGGGCATGAGGAGTGGTGTAGTGCAGGGTATACACAGATTTACAGAGAACACCCACTTATTTTTCAGTCTGCCTTGAGTGTACCCATGTCTAAATCCCCTCTGATCCTATCTGTGGCAAATCAGCTATTCCAGGAGACTGTTTATGAAATGAACTGTTGGCCCATGGACTACTTGCAAAGTTTAGTTTGTTTTTTGTTTTTTCTTTAACATGTGGATGAACTAAGAAAAAAGGAATAGTTTACTCAAAATGCTTATTTACGTAGTTGTCTCACCCTATAGTCTGATGGTGGGCCAGTACTAATTGCAAAGTCTGCATCTCTGTTGTGGCTAAAGTTCATTTCATAATGATCCTCCTTTACTCCCTTAAGTTAAGTGACAATGTGCAAACAGGTTAACTACTGTCCCATTTTTGGATGGACCAAATATGCATGAGTAGTCTTACATGACACTGTTTATAGCACGTCACTGTTCAAAAAGGGACTTATTCTTTGCTGGATGGGCTGCATAAACTGGGGGCAAATGTCAGAAAACAAAAGACTGTGTCTACTGACAGGTTAGCGTCAAAGTTTTTGCACAGTTACGACTCTGCCAAGTTTAATTTACGGGACATCACAGTTGAACACTAACATCACAAAAAGAATAAATGTCAGAATATTTTAGTTTTGCTGAAATACTTCTTGTGTCTAAGCTTTTGAAAGGTAAGTGAGTAATCAAAGCAAACAGTTTTTGACAACACCTTACAGAGTAAATCGCACATTATATTTGTTAAAGAACATGGTTTATTACAACTGCACAGCTCGCTTGTTGGACTCTCTCCATCAGCTCTCAACACCTCTGGTACTCTGCTGGAGAACCAGAGGGAGGAGGGGAGGTCTGTGGTGCCCGTGCCCACATGCGAGTGCCCATTCTCAGTCGACCACCAATGTCTACACACCTCAGGTATGGAGGGTGTGTTATTTTTTTCTTTTTGTAAAGTCTTCCTCTGTCAGTGTCCTCTTACTGAGAAAAATTCTGCTATCTGTGACAAAGCAGCATTAAGCATTATGCATCAAGGTTAACAGAGTGGTAGTGTCAGAGGCACTATTCTCTCTATTCCAAGTCAGTGTGCTATCAAAATGATTTTGAAGCAGTTATTTTAAGATAAATTAGTTGTATTTTGTCAATTTACAGAAAGAGTTGAGAAAGTGAATCTATCTTTCCAGAAGTGAAAACAACTAAAATGCTAAAAAACATTTTTGACAGCTGGATCGTTGGCTCATTTCTAACACCACAGGGAAGTTTCCATCAACCTTCTGTAAGTGAAACTGTCCCTTATCTGAGGTAAAGGCACACAAATAACTGTTAAAGCACATTGCAGCACAATCTTCAGGCCTCTGACTCATCTGCAAAGTGCTGATAGCCTCAGCGGTACAGCTTTATTTCCTCTGTCTAAACGGACACATGCACATCATAGACAGCAGCGTACACAAATACGGCAGCAGAGCAGAAAGCAGAGATGAGTCATGTCAGTTAAGGTAAGTGGGTGAAGAAAGAAGATGAACTAACAGTGTTTCAGATAAGTTGCTCCGGGAAATTCTGTCCTACATGCGGCAAAGCACGAAGCTCTGCACAATCAGTGCTTTCATATGCAGTGTCTTTGCATCAAGAAAAAGGACACACACGCAAAAAAAAAACAGCTCACTCATAAAAAACTGTTTATTGACCCACTGATATTGTTTATTTCTATACAGAATAAATAGTGCAAGAGGAAAGAGACAATACAATGGCATGAAAACTGAGCAACACAAAACAGTTTCACATAATCCTACATATGAACCTAAATAACCTGATGGTTTAAAAATCTGAAGTAGGCCTTATTTTATGAAAGCAGTATCACATTTTTTAATATTTAGCAATTACATACACATTATATAAAAAAAGACACCAGTCAGAAATTGCACATGGTGATCACTCCTCTTTGGAATGACTGATAAGTCTCTCATATGTTTAGCTATTAGTTTCTCACGCTGTGTCACCTGTTTGACTCTCGAAGCAGATATGACACATTAGACGAAAGCTTCGCTCAGCACAGATCCAGCTTCAAGAACAACAACAAAAAAAAATGTACAGAGACAGATGCATGAACACTGCATTTTCAATATTTCTGTCATCTGCAATCTGCAACACAAGCCCGACGATTGAAGTCAACTTTTAATTTGACAGACAGAAATAGAGTCATGCAAATGAACTGATATTTGCAGAGAGAGCAGCAGGCTACGGTACATAGCTTATTTTCAAGAGGCAACACAGCTGATGCTACATATCATCCAGTAACCGTCACACATTCATAACGGTAAAACATGTGAATGTGTCAACACTTACACATGAAAGTACGTGACTCACCTTGTCAACTAAAAACATGAACATTAACTGATGATGCAGATCTAGACATGAATTACAAGCCACAGTGGAAGAAAAATATGAAAAGTTACTGCAAAGATTAATTAGATTCACATTTTTATCACTTCACAGGATATGACCTTGCACACACAGGCAAACCTGCACACACGTGGGCGCACACAAGGACACACGGTGCACAGATTTACCTGTGGGTGCTTTCCCTAAACATGTTATGACAAGTTCTCATCGGACAGTGATCGTCTGTGCTGCATCACTCAAACTGTTTTCTCCAAGAGAGACATATTAAAGGTGGAGTCAGTAAGATTTTACTAAAAACTAAAATATAGGCATACACAAAAGTAATGTTACTCAATCATCACTTATGGGTCTCTGCATATGTGTGGCGGTGACTGTGTATAGAGACACAGCTCCCTTTGCCTTTATTTTGATGTTTTATTTTTGTCGGGACGTTTCTGGGTGGGAAGGGGGTGCGTTTCCCCCAGCAAATAACAGCAGGCAGGCGAGTTTGAGAGCACTGCAGTGCACAGCAACTGGACTCCGTTCAGACAGGAGGAAGTTACAGATATGGACATAGCGCAACGAAAAGAAAATATACCTCTATGAGGCAAAACAGCAAGCAGATAAATCTCATTCCAGAGCGAGAATGAGTCTCGGTTTGGCTTTCAGCCGCTTCAGAGCACTGAAGGAGAGGCTGGGAAGAGCGATGCGGAGTTGGCCTGCTTTCTGGTGGACAGGTAGATGCTAAACACTGGCGGTTAGCATGTTAGCTTGCTGAATTATCAACTTCTTCATTAAACAAATGTAATATTCCTACGTAACTTGCTGTGTACATAAAGCGGTACAACAGTTCAACTAGTGCACGTTAAGTTACTATTACTTCCAGTGCGCTGAACCAGGAGGAGAGGCGCAATTTGAATGTTGTGTTTACAAACGGCAGCGAACGAATGCTACTGACTCTACCTTTAATCTGATTAACTGCCAATGACACAACATGTACAATTTTCACAGGATATCTTCCAAATCAGCCTTTTTGTCTATTCTGTTTTGTCTTATCCTCTTTTACATTTTTAGCTTTATCAATGTATTTATCAAGATCTGCTCCTAATTTACTTTCATGATAATTATTTTGCATAATGGGAAAACTGCTGTGCTGCTGTGATGGCATCAAGCTTTGAAAAATGTAATTTCATAAATATGTGTTATTCGGTTTTAGAAATATATTTGAGCCGATGCATACATTAATGAAATTTTGCTAGATTTAAAATGGAATTCTTGGAATTCTTCTCTGGAAGTTTTGACTGGTGCGATAGGGTAGCTAAGATTTAATCTTTTCAGTAACATGCTTCCAGTGTAAATAAATAAACGAAGAGAAAAAAAACACAACATAACATTTCACATTCATGAGTGAGCTTTTGTTTGTTAACAAACTAGCATTCACCTGTCAGCGAGCGGCTCTTTACAGCAGCTAAAAGCTTCAAATGTGCAAAATTTACAAGAGGAAATGATATACTGTAGCTTTGTTTTTATGTAAGGACACAAAAAAGTCTATATTCTACTGATCCCATTAGCTGTTATTTTTACCACTCATTAGCCTCTTTGTCTACATGATAAGAGGATGGAGCTTTTGGGTCTAGAAAGTGAAGCCATTGCACAATTGCCTTAAACCTGCATTCTTAAACATGGCCAGCAGGGGGCAACCACTGATCGTAAAAAGTCGAATTGTATACAGGGTTTTGAAAAAAGAAAACTGAATCTCATTTGATCTATTACCTCAGTAAACAGTTTATTGATACATTTAAAGTCTCAGTCAGAAGTTTCAAGTCTTCCTTAATACAGCATGATGTTGACTTTGTGACTTATGGTCCCATTTAAAGTGAAACAGACGATAATCGGGGGAATGCTTTAGAGCGTGGCTACCCTGTGACTGACAAAGCCACAACAATTTCTCAGTCAGATCCAATCAGGATAGAGGCATTGCAATGTGTAATCTCCTCAGCTCCGCCCTCTCATTCAAATATGGTCACCTGCGGCTCCAAAAAACAAAGATAGCAACAGTCAAAAGGCCAAATTCGTTGCTTCAAAGGGGTGATCCACAAACCAGTAGGTGCACATTTGGTATGTCTAAGTTTGGCCTGAGGGCAGAGCCAGAGGAGAGGTTACATTTTAAAACTTTAAAACAGTTTAGTGTGACTTAACGAGGCTTAGTTGTTAATCATTTCGGCTGGTCTGATTTAAATTACAAGAAAACATCCTCTGGCGCTCATAAATATCTTTGCCAAACGTCATCGTAATCCAGTCAGAACAGGTTTTGAGGTGTTTGGACCAACAGAACAAACGACCAGTGGAGCGTCTCGTTGCCATCTATGGAGCCACAGTGGTTAGTCAGAACTTAATCCCACTAAAAACCCACTTGGATATATTTAACTAAAGGTTGTCTTCCACCTGGAAGTGTACAGTTGTTTTCCTGTTCTGCGTATTAAGTTTTCATCGAGCTTTCAATAAACCACTTATCTACATTAGCTCTGTAATAATTATGCAGAAGCACTTCAAAGCAGAAATCATCACAGTCTGTACATGTGTTACTTTAAACAAGTTAGTACCGGTTAGTTTCACGTACCCAGTTTGATTGATTGTCAGATAGCGCACTACCTACCCAGCAATGCTGTGTTTGCTACAAGATATGGCACAAAAACATCACAATGTGCAATATAAGCTTTGGGCACTTAAATGTCTGAGGTAGCAAAATAATCCGTATATGCATTATACATATTCTCACCTCATATGGCTCTTCCTTCAACTGTTTGGTTCAAATTGTTTTAATAGGTGTCCGTCTGCACAGCAGCCACAGACACCCCTCTACAATACTTTGGCACCAACACCAACCTGAATCTGCTCTCTGAGGGTGAACCGTGTGGTTTTGTCCTGCAGAGGGCGCCTTCAGGCCATGTTTGCTTCCAAGCGACCCTCAGTCTGTCAGTTGCACCAGTGCCAGCACCGATGCTTGTCTGCAGGGCAACAAATCGATCTAATCTTTGACGTCCTTGGTGACAGACAGCTGAGACAGAGTTTTCTTGACCCGCAGAGCAGTGAGTCGAGCAGAGGGGTTGGCGTACCAGCACTCTCTCATCAGTTTGCCCATCACACGCAGAGCCTGGTGAATCAACAAGGACACATTTTTACGCGTACCAAAGCTAAAATGTCACTTTATTTAGACAACAGGCTGAAATGTCAACCACTTACCTTGAATACAATAAACAATAACTACATTAAATCTCCCATTTCTTGATTATGTGTCAGTAACTCCACAACATACAAATATTTCATTTAGTGGCAAGACAATGAATAATGTGATAAGTCAGGCTGACAAACAGTAATTTCTCAAACTTTTCAACTCTTCCCTAGGAGTGTCTTTTGACATTAGATCTGCTCTTGGATTTATTTAAACCCTGTCTGAAGCAATAACCTTAGATTTCATTTATGATTTACAT